>WYDI02022715.1:0-80044 GCA_009867235.2 Psittacus erithacus | reverse complement strand
GCCCCAACTTTCTCAGCCTGTCTTCATATGGGAGGTGCTCCAGTCCCCTGATCATCCTCGTGGCCTCCTCTGGACTTATTTCAACAGTTCCATGTCCTTCTTATGTTGAGGACACCAGAGCCGTACACAATACTGTGACTTACCACCAGCTCTTCCTCCTCCTCCTGTGAAGAGAAGAAAGCAGAGCCGTTACCGCCTGCCCGCCCGGCCGCGTCCCGCGGGGCTCCGGCGTGGCCGCACTCACCTCGGGCTCCCCGGCGTGAACGACGCTGTCCCGCAGCCCCATGGCCCCGCCGCCGCCGCACAGAAGGACTCAGAAGGGTCACCCGCCGGAAGCGCCGCTGTCCGCCCTGGAAGCGGAAACGCGCCGGGACCGCTCCAACACAGGGCGGTGCTTCAGGCACGGGCGCGTCCCTTCCAAACATGGCGGCTGCCGGTGTGTGCTTTGCTTTCCTCATGTCTTGCTTAGGATCACAGAATCATTTAGGTTGGAAGACCTTTAAAATCATCAAGTCCAACTGTTAACCCAGCGCTGCCATTTCTATTACTAAACCGTGTCACTAAGGGCATAATCAGCATGGGTTTTGAACACTTCCACAGTGACTCCACCACTTCCCTGGGCAGCCTGTTCCAATACCTGACCACCCTTTGAATGGACAAATTGTTCCTAACATCCAAACTAAACCTCCCTTGGCACAGCTTAAGGCCGTTACCTCTTGTTCTATCACTTGTTACTCGGGAGGAGCCATCAGCCACCTCCTGGCCCTAGCCTTTCAGTTAGCTGTAGACAGCGGTACGGCCGCCCAGGAGCCTTCCCCAGCTCAACGCGACCTCCCCAACATGGCCGCCGGCTCCCTCCTCCTCCTGCTCCTCCTCCCAAGATGGCGGAGGTGACGGGAGGGTGTGTCCGTCCCCAAGGTGGCGGCCCGGTAACAGTGAGAGGGGCGATGGCGGCGGAGGGGCCGCGCAGCCTGTTCTCGCTGAGCGCGGCGGCCGTGAGCCGCAGCATGGCGGCTCTGGAGCGGGATGTCTGGGGTAAGGCAAGGGCGGCGCGGGGCGGCGGAGCGCCGGGCCTGGAGCCTGCCCGCACTCTGCCGCCGTCTCCCTCTGGCTCTCCACAGCGCTGCCCGGACATCTCCTGCGGGGGCTCCTGCCGCTTCTCACCGTCTTCCACCTCGAGCGGGCTGAAGGCGCAGCACAGAGAGCAGGTGACAAACCCTTGAGGGGTGTGAGGGACGAGCCCCCCTCATACACACAGTGAGGGGTCCCCCCCCGCCTGGGGGGGATGAGCCCCACACCGGAGGGACCCCCGGCTGGAGGGAGGAACCTGCTGTGGAGGAACAGACCCCTTCTGGTGGGAAATGGGAGCCCTGGGCCAGAGGGGTGATCCCCTCAGCAGGGTGGGGGGCACCGCAGAGCACAGTCTCTGCCACCATCACCACCGGGGCTTGGACAGCCCCGTGTGTCCAAAACCTTGAGCTCTGCCCCATACCCGGGCAGGGTCCGTGCAGCGGTGCAGGTGCTGCTGTAAGTGCTGCTTTTGAGGATCAACAAACCCTGCTGGTTTTAACTCACATCCCTTGAGAGGCGGTGGGTGGTCATCTGCTCCCCCCAAAGCACCATCCTTTTGCTGCAGGGGTCTGAGGCTGCATGTCCCAATGCTGCCCCTTGCCTGCCCTGCAGGCGCTGAGGCAGGGTGCAGAGCAGGGGTGACAGCGCCTGGTTGATGATTGTTGTCCCGCAGGCCTCTCGACGCAGCCCATCTGGCGCAAGCTGTGGGATGATGTGATGAAAACCAGGCCGCCCAACTCGGAGGTGAGGAAACGCTGCTGGTGGGAGAAGGGGCACAAGGCAGGCACCCTGTTTCTAAGCCCGATGGTGCTGCTGGCCACCTCCAAGCCATTGCTGGTGCTTTTTGTGTGTAGAGCTCTGGACCAAGGCATAACCCTGGTAGTACAATCATTTTGGGAAATGGGGTTCATAAAAGGGACTGTAGTGTACAACCATGGCCATCGCCTCACAACAGCGAGTTTGATCAAAGAATAAATCCTGTCTTCAGAGGTGTAATTCTTAGGGAAATGGGATAAAATCAGTATTTCATATCATGCTTACACCTACGCTGGCAAAAATTGTGCTGATGTCTCAGAAAGCACTAGAGAAATACTTAGGGAAGAGTTTGGGAGAATGGCCTTGCATAGGTAAACTGAGGCATCTCCACTGATCCAGCGCTACAAATCAATCATTATCAAGCACCTTAATCGCAGCCTATAAATTGATGGTTGGGAATAAAATTCCTGATGATGGTTTTTGATAAGCAAAACCAATGGCTTAGCTTCAAACCACCACATGTGCTTAAATTAGGCCAGAAGCAGGATGAGGTGAGAACGATGGGAGTAACTTGCTTTTACAACAGGTACACTTAGGAAGGATGTTGAGAACTAGACAGGTAGTCTCAGTTGTGAGACATCCTTCCTAAGTGACCTGTTAGTTGTGCAAGCAGCAGGGTTTTTTGGACACCACATTTACCATGTTAGCAGAGAGCAGTAATTTAACTTAAAAAGGATGAGGAAAAAATGTGGCTTTGTTAATGTGTCCCTGTTGTTTAATTGCAGAATATAACCTGTTGGAGAAAGAAGTTCCTTGAAACGTTCTTCTCAAACGTTCTTCACGGTGTCTTGGATGTCTCCTCTGACTGGCGCCTCCATCACCAGCACTTCTCCCCGCTGCTCCACAGCTCCCCGCATGTTTCCCAGCTTACCCTCTGCAACATGCTGCAGGGTGCGGTGGAGCTCACTGCTGAGCACAACCAGAAGGTGCTTGAAAACCTGGCTGGCTCCCTGCGGATCCTGAAGTTCCAGCACCTCCTCTCCTCCGACCAGTCCATCAGGCGTTCGCTGGTTTTACTTCTTCACCGGCTGATTCACCATGGCTCTGTCAGCCAAGTGTCCATGTATTCCTGGCCTGTTCCTGACACTGTTCTTCTCGTTCTCATTTTGAGCATGAGCGCTGGGTTCTGGCGCTCGGGCAATGCCCTCATGTATCACAGCAGCCCGTGTGGCCTTTGCAGAGAGGAGGGCAAAGCCCAAAGCCAGGAGCTGGCACAGGAGCGAGCAGAGAGGGGCTGTTATGATGAGAGGGAGCGGAGCAGTGATGAGAACCAGAAGGGATCCCCCAGCACCCTGGAAGAGGCTGACATGGAGGTGAATGGGTGTGGGGCTGATGCTCATCTGAACTCCGTCCTCTCTAGGGCAAGTTCTCCTCTGCATAACCAAGCATGTGAGGAGGCAAGCAGCAAGGTGCCCTGTGACCACACCAGCGTTGAGGGAGGATCTTCTTGTTGCGTCTCAGACCAGCTGTCCTGGCACCATGTTCTTCGCAAGACACACAGACGACTAAAATCTGCCATGGGGAAGAAACGTCGCTGCCTCAGACGAAGCAGGGGATCACATGCCGACTCAGAAGACCTGTATGATTTTGTTTTTACTGTTGCTAAAGAGGATAATTCAGGGTTACTCAACAAAAACAGTGCCTCAGAGGGAGAAAACGCTGAGAACTGGACTAGTTCCTCCCCAGGATCTCCGTGCAGTGGCCATGCTGGCTGCAAGAAAAGAGGAGGATCTGCTGGGCTCTTTTCTCTGAAAGCTGCTCACTGCTTCCGAAGTGTGTCCACGCTAGAATTGTTCTCCATTCCTTTGACTGGGGAGACATGTCGGACTCTGAGTAACCTGCTGAGCACCTGGGTGTCTTTAGAAAACTTGGTTCTGTCTTACAATGGTTAGTGGTGTGAACAGGCTGCTTCCTTCCAGCCTTGGTCTGATGTACTCTTCGGGTTTACCTGGATTTTTTTACTGGATTGGTATTGTAAGAGTATTGGTACCTGATCTTGAGAATGTCATTGGTAGAAATGTTTAATGAGTGTGAGGACTTGTTTGAGGGAGAGAATGGTGCCCTTCTGCCGCAGAACAGCCCCAGGCCTTGTGCTTAGAGGGCAAAGGGAAGAGCCAAATCTCCCATATACACAGTCTGGCTTTAAGAATGTGTGGATAAAGCAGTCTGTGCATTTAGCCTTTGACTTGGGTTGCTTGGCCATTTGTTCGGCTCCAGCTGTGTGTGCATTGGTGCCTGCATGGGCACAGCTAACACGTTTCTGTATGAATGCTGTTCCAGGCCTGGGAGCTAACATCTCCTGTGTCATCTCAGCGCTCCGGGCCCTGTCCCGCCACTCGGACTGCCACCTCCGTGTGCTGCGTGTGAGTGACATCTTCTCCCACATGCCTTGCATGGAGCTTGTTCGCTGCATCCTGAGCGCCTTTCCCCAGCTCCACACACTCTCAGTCAGCTTCGACCTCAAAAACCAGCTGGAAGGGAACAGGCCAGAGGGGAATCCAACCTGCAGTGAGGTAGAAATTCCAGGTAGGAATCAGCATTCTGAGTGGTGACCAGGATGTGGCAGGCAGATAGAGCCATAAGGCTTGGCACATGGATTTGAACTCTACACTTACAGTGATGTGTAATTAAGCAATTACAGCCTTACCTTTCTGATTTAGATGGTGTCGCAGTTTGCCATTTCCAGTCTGTGACGTGCTCTCTGGAGCCTGAGTCTTGGACAAAGCATTTTGTTGCTGTAGGCTAACCTGCTGCAACAGCAGCTTTGTACAGGGCTAGTCATAACCTACTGTCCATGTAGCCATGGGGAGTGTGTCCCACAAAATCTGTGAATTGGTTGGGAGCTTCTGCCCCTATTGACTGTGAGGCTCTAAGCCTTAGACAGACCCTTCCCATCACCCTCATTAGCCCTGGAATGACCAGAAAAGCATTGGAGAAAGCCTGAGCAAGTGTGGAGTGGGGTCAGGGAAGAGCTGTGCTCTTGGAAGTCACCGACTTGTTTGTGGATGAAGTGTGACCTCTTCTCAAGCAGTTTTACTGCCAGAACACAGTAGAAATTGGTGGCCCTGTGGTGTGGTGGGAGTCCTGAAATGAGCCTGAAGTGATGCACATTACCATAGAATTGAGTTGCCATTGAGCTCTGCAGGGCAGGGCGCATCACACAGGCACTTTCTACCAATCTAAATGATAGCTGGGTCAGGTATACAGACCTCTTGCTTGCTGCAGGACCTAGCTACATTGAAGACAGGCACTCCAGGCCAAGCTCTTTCATTGTTGTTTGGTTTTCTTTCCCTAGAGAGCTGCCTGGAGCAGCTGGAGATCCGATTCCCCAGGGAACCACTGCACAGCACGTTCCTGCTGCCAGTGCTCAAGGCATCAAAGTCCCTCCAGCAGTTGTCCCTTGACAGTGCTACACTGCCTTCTTCTCAGGAGCTTGGGCTCCTTTTGGAGGCTCTCAAAGGTACTCTGCTCACCTGCATCACTGTGACACACAGAGTAGCTTCCTTGCTGCGATCTTCCATCCTTTAGCATGAAGCCAGCTTTGATGGGTCCATTTCTTCAGTGTGCACATCCTTGAAGTCTCCCAGGAAAAGGAAGTGGGCATCAGCCATTCTATTTTCTGTGCTGAGCATGTGAATGGTCCTGCACAGCAGGATGGTTCCTTTTGAATTCCCCAGAATCCCGCACAAATTATCCACAGTCCAACTCAGTTTCTGGGCAGGGTCTTTTTATCCTAGGGACATACGGTACTTTACCTGAGAGCTTGTTTTGCTTTTAGAGTGTAATCCAAATTTGAAGAAACTGAGCTTTCATGACGTGAACCTGGCTGAGCACCAGAAAGAAGTTCTGCTTTTGCTTCAGGATCCCATCCTGCAAGGTACAGGAAACTCCTGGGTGCTGTTGCTTGGAAGGATGCTGCAGGTGACTGCTTTGGGCTGGCTGGTGTTTAAGAGGTGATCTTCAGATGTGTGAAGTTTAGCCAGATGTCACTGTCCCTCGGGCAGATCTGTTGCTCTTGGCAGGGTGGGAACACATCTAGTTCTTTGTGCCAGCAGGGCAGACAGAAGCAGCTGCAAAGCTGTCGCGTGCTGGAAAGATGAGTCCATAGTCTTGGCTATAAAACAAAGATTTTTAACCAGCACAGCACATCCGCCTTTAACTGGGTCAGCTGGCAAAGCCATTCCCTGGGTGTGATCTCTGCTCTCTTCCTGTGCTGTTGTGTGCAAGCCACTGCTGGGGAAGCTTTGTTCTTGCATATGGATTAGGGGTTGGAGCTGTCTGCAGGATATAATTACGGCATAATGAAGCACACAGGGAGTACTAACATGTACTGTCAATCAATTTCTTCCCTAGAAATCACATTTTCCTTCTGCCGGCTGTTTGAAAGCTCTACTACCGAGTTTTTGTCAGAAATAATTAATACAGTGAAAAGAAACTCAGCTTTGAAGAGTCTCAAACTGCCTGGGAATCGCCTTGGTGAGTACTACTATGGGGCCTTGACCTTAGGCTAGCCCTCAGAGATAACTTCAGGGTTGGAGTTAGGACCATTGCTAGCTGGTGACCTCAGTGCTGAACTGAACACATGCACAAATAGAATGGATTTAGTTCATAAAATAAGGAGTACTGAGTTCATTTTTAAAGGCTGAATTTCAGTTGTGTTCAGCAGTGTACCAGGAGCCCAAGTGCTGTGCGGGGACTGCGGTTGCTTTTCTCTGCATCAAAAGCAAGTGTCAGCAGGACTCCAGCTTTGTCTGGACTCTGATCTGCTTCAGACTCTTTGGCAGGAACACATCCAGCAGCAGATGCAGCTCTGAATGGGGCAGTGCAGGTTTTGCCCAAGTTTGGGTATTTTGTGCCTGTTGGCAGCCACTAGAGGGATGGGGACAAGTAAAGGAAGGATTTGTGTCCAGGAAGTGGAAGTGAATTTACAGAAATGATAAGCTTTTGGGATCACAGGCCAAGTAGAAATATCTTGAGAAGTGAATTTCATGTAAACCCAGAATACTGTATTCTGTTCTTTTAATAACATGAAGAAGGAAAACTTGGGATCACTCAAGCTATACTTAATTTCTAAGGTATGCGTTTAACCCTGTAATTTTGGCCATTTTTAAAACAAAGCTGTATATTGACTCCTCAAACCAACCCAGAATTTTTCTAGTGAAACAGACTGCTCTATGAGCAATGTTTCCATTGCTTTGAACACTGCTTTGGGGGGTGAACTCGCTTTAGGCCACTAAAGGGGATAAACCAAGGGTGCAGAGATGAGCCTGTGTGCACGTGCTTACAAGCTTCTTTCTGCACTGTTATCCCAGCCCTGTAGCCATTTAAATGTTTAAGAGGCTCCCAGTTTGCATCTAACACCCAAATTTCTCCCCTCTTAGGGAATCACAGGCTGATTGCCCTTGCAGACATTTTCTCTGAAGATTCCTCCTCTTCTCTTTGCCAGCTGGATGTCAGGTATTCTGCTGCTCTAGCACTGAATTTCTTACTTCAGGAGGGCCAGAGCTGAACTGGGCACAGAGAGCAGGAGAATGGTTTTGTATCTTCTTCATTGGAACACATGCCCAAGAAAAGCTTAGAGAATGCTGCAATGGGCACATACAACCTCAGGGATCTCCAGCATCTTTGAGACATTTCATTGCCATGTCTATCAATGAGTCAGAAAAACTCCATAAAAGCAGCTTTGGTTTGCTGCTCCCTTGGGAGGCTGCTGCATGCATTTCCTGCATCCTTGTGTACATTTATTCTTGGGCATCAGCATGAAGAGTCTGTTCCCAGTGCCCCTTCTCAGGGCCTGTGAATGCCTCTGAATTCCTTTAATCATCTTTGGTCTTCAAGCTGAACTGCTGCTCTCTTCTTGAGCCTGAAGGCTCAGGTTGCTGAGAGAATCCAGACTTGACAGTTTAACCATGGCCGCTCCTTCAGCTGCCTTGAATCCTGATTTGTCACTGTGCCTTTCCCAAGATTAAGTCCAGCATGCAACTTCGTATTTATTTACACATCTATGCAGGGTTATTAAGTTAATCTCCTAGAAACCTCCAGGACCTGACACATGCTCTCCTGATTTTCTCATAAGGAAGAGATAAATGATTACTTACTGCTGGGGCTTGTAAGTTGGACCAGGCAGTTGACAGCTGCTGTGAGACTGCAGTGCTTCTGGTACCACTTAACCAGCAGCTTGGGTCCAGCAACATTTTAAAGGCACAGCTAAGTCTACTTCAGTCAGTAAAAAGAGGCCAAGATACTGAATTTAACTTGTCAGTGGTTACCACCTTAGTTTTAAAAAGCTTCCAGCCTTTCATATTGCTGTGCTTCAGTTTTATTGTTTATCAAAACCAGCAGTTACTACAAGGAATAGTAATTTAAACTGCTCAAATTACAGCCTGGACTCTTAATGACTTCTTTTTGTCCTTCTTTCCCTGGAAAGCTCAAATTGCATCAAACCTGATGGGCTCCTGGAGTTCACAAAGAAGCTGGAAGGCTACATCCAGCAGAGAGGGGGACAGATTCAATTCACACACCTTCGGCTCTTCCAGAATTGGCTGGACCAGGATGCTGAAACAGCTCAAGAAGCACTTCGGCGTCTCAAAGCTGTGTGCAGTGTGGTCAATGACTCATGGGACTCCTCCCAGGCCTTTGCTGACTACATCAGTGTTATGTGATGGTGTTGCAGGACAGATGGACACAGAAGTGGGAGAAAACTGAACAGTTTGAACTAAGTGGTACAGTCCCTGGCCAACTAGCCTGCTGTTTATTTGCAGTCATGTTGCCCCCTCCAACATCTGCAGGCATTTTACAGAGGTTTTGAGTAGTTTGTTCTTTTGTAACATTTTCATAACAAAAATATAACTAAGACCCGTAATATACCAAAGTGTGATTTTTATTACTGGTTTGTAATGTGATCAAATTAAAACACTCTGCTAGATCAGGGGGGATCCTGCCCATAAAAAAGCAAGTGGTTTTAGAAATGGAGGTACTTTAATACTGCGCACATGATCTTTCAGGCCAGATGTTCAACACAAGCTGAAATTGTTTCCTCTCATACAAATCTTTTTGTTCCTGAGTAACCAACAAGGTTCACATTTCACAAAAGAAACGGATTCTGCAAGTTTCTGATCAGCAGCTCTAAGCCATAGCTGTCAAGAAAAGAGCATGACTCTGCACATCAGGTACTATAAAACTCAGGCTTAACTTAAACCTGAAGACAAAACTTGACTGAGTAGAAGGTGCAGACACCAGGAGCTTGAGAACCAGTGCTGAACTTGATCAAACACACCAGGTCCAGTTGTTCTCAGTTCCCAGAAGCTGTTTCTCAGACGCATAATACCCACAGCAGAGGAAAGCCACTGACTCCTTGCTGTTGCAGTAGACAGCAATGTTGAGAGCCTTCCAGCCTCTCAGCATGCCCTTCTGCCACAGAACAGTCTAGTATGTACTGCTACCTGCTGCCCCTTTCCTTGAAAGGGATTAAAGTGGGGTGGACTGCCACAGCAGCCTTCCGTTGTCCCCACAGGGGACAGTAACCTCCTGTTAGGGGATCCCTCTCTGCTCCTCATGGGAGTGGTGATGAAAAGTGAAGGTGACAGCAGCATCCCATGCAGCCTTCAGCACAGAGTCCTGTAGCCCCCGCTTGTCGGCACAATGGTGCCACTGGGAGAGGTCAGAGGTGCAGTCAGACCCTTCAGGAGGGGCCCGGACCTGGTGGCCATTCACACAACGACGACACTTGATCCTGGAACAGAGTCAGTGCAAGATCAGTGCAAAATTTCTCCACTTCTTCAGCACACAGGTTGTTTAAAAACGCAGATCATTAACATAGGGACTGACTCCCCTGCACCTATAACACTGGCAACTGGACTTTTAGACAAGATTAATTATTACCACATTTCATTTAAACACAACCATGTAACAGCTAAGGAATGACACACATTTTAGAAACCCTGGGGCTCTGTTTTTTTATAGCACACCTCCCCCCCCCCCGCTTAGTTATGATGAGGAATGTTGGTTAGAACAGATCTCAAGTGAACATCCCTCCTACTAACACTTTCTTAGCGCTGTACCAGACTTCCCATGTGCAAGAGAGCACACCATGCTCCAAACCACTCCATCCTGGTTCCCACCATGGCCACGGGCTGTGCTCAGGCTGTTTTGGAGATGCCCTACTGCGCTACTATGTAAGGAGACAGAAAAGCAGCAGCAGCTCTTCCAGCAAAGCTTGTTGCCATGCAGACAAGATAACCCCACAGAGCTAAGCTTTGAGTCAGCTTAAAACTAATCCTCCTCACTTCTTGCCTGAACTAAGAATCTTAACTTCTGCAGTGAAGCATTTTCCTGCACTCCCTGCCCCCTTTCTGGTGGCTACAATACCACAGGTCTCAGAGGTGGGGGAAAAGGGCAGATGATGGAAAAGAGGATTCTTCTAGTCCCCAGAAAAGCACTTGGGCTGGCCTCATGAATTCATTGCAGATGGATTAACCCTGGCAGTGAAAGCAATCAGCATTTGGAGATCACAAACCACCAGGAAGAGAGCAGCAAGGAAGGACCAAGTTGGGGTACACTGATTTGACCAGCTCTGATCACTTCCTCTGTTTTCATTATCTGCAGTATTTTACAGCCTCCAAACAAAGGTAGCAACAAGGCAGTTTGCTCACTTGTCCAGCCAGCACAGTTTTTCTAAGACAACAGGAAGGGAGGACAGCAAGGAAGTGCTCATTTCCAGGTGGTTAACAGCTTGAGAAGCAGAGACACACTAGAGGCCCTCTCTCTCTGAGCCCTCCTGCTCCCTGAGGAACACCTGAATCAAAGAAACCCTGACGGAGTTTCTTTGCTGACCCTAGCCATTAGTTATTCAGCATACTCACTTGTCATGGGTGTCACTGGTGGTGGATTCATTCAACGTGAAGAGCTCCTTCAGCTCCCCAAGTGAGAAGTGCCTTTCTACATCCTGCTCCTCATCCACCACGCAGCTACTGAGGGCCTTCTTGTGGGTCTGGCGTTGGAATATCTTCTCCTCTATGGTCCCCGTCTACAGGAGAGAGAATCAAGAGATGAAGCACAGTTGAGATGCTAGTGTTAAAGGAGCACTACACAGGGAAAGTGTCCCAGATCAAACACCATTAAGCTGTCAGGACCATTTAGTGCCTTGCCAGACTAATCCAGGTGACAGGCAAGTTTTACTAGCTGCAGTCCAGCCACCTCTCATGTGGTTACAGGAGTGATTCAACAGAAATGTGGATAAAGAGGTGAAGCTGTCACTTGTGGCTGGAGCTCTCACACTGCACTGGACTGTAGAGACAGGAAGGAAGGGAAAGAAGCTGAGCAGCTACAGCCACTCCTGACAAAAAACTAAAACCAAACTAAATACAACCTTCCCCAGAAAACAGGGGCTTGCCCTGGGTGAGAGAAGCATCAGCAGTACTTGCTGGTTCACCCCTACTGTCTGGAGGGAGATGCCTACTTCTAGAACAGTTGTGCAGAAAGCCCAGTACACTATATTGTTAAAACAAAAAAACTTAAAAGCAAAATGTCTGTTTTGCAAACAGATGTATTACAAAGGAGGGAGTGATTAGTCATGATCTGCAGACCAGTTTCCTAGTTCTAAAAGCAAAGGAGCAACCTGCTTCCAGGTACGGCTAGGTCAGAGAAAACAAAGAGACAGAGTATGTGTTTTGTCAAATTAATAATTGATCAAGGAACACAAGCTTACAAAATAAACAAAAACTAACCAAAACAAAATAATCTGAACTAATGAGAAGTGAAGGTGAACAAGGGCAGACAGGGGAATGTTCTGAGCAGTAATCACTATTGGCACTGCTGGACAAAGCATTCGAGAAGCAAGACTAGTCTCCTCTGTGTTTTTTCTGTATAGAGCAGCAAACCCACCTGCCAATTGGCAGCCTTATTCCAAAAGCTGCTATATTTCTGGGAATTGTTTATTAAATACACATACACCCAACCAAAACTGACTGCAGCCAGACTGGAAAATAGCAACTTTGGCTTCAGACACCCCACAAAATTAAATAACTCAGATGCCTAAATGACATAAAAGAAGCATCTTGTCTGGAAAGCCACTTTTGTTTCTATTTCTGAGAAGCCAGTCACCATTAGAAATCAAGGCCTGCAGCAATAACCCTCCAGCTTGAACCTTCATGGTTTTCCACAGCAACATATCTACGGGCAGGAAGCAATTAAGCTCCAATCAGTTCTGGTCACCAACATAAAAGAGTTCTTCCCCTTCTGATCCCAATCACAGCAGCTGCAGCCTGGGCTAGCACCAAGAGCTCCATGTTGAGGAGGGGAGAGGAGTAAGACTTATTGAAGAGGTGAGAGGAGTAAGACTCACAGAAAGCAGCCGATAGATGTAGCATGTCTTCTTCTGGCCATCCCGCCACACACGAGCCATGGCCTGCTCATCATTAGCTGGATTCCAGTCTGGGTCAAACATAACCAGTCTGTTAGCCCCAATCAAATTCAAACCACAGCCACCTGCTTTGCTGCTTAGCATGAAGATAAACTCAGGGCTCTGTGGAAAAAGGCAGGCTTGGATTGAACTACAGAGGCAGGCATACTTTTAACTCACAGCATTCAATGCTGGCAGAAGAGCTGCTCACATGCAGTAGTTCTACTTACTGAGGCACTGTTGAATCGCTCCACGACCTTTGCTCTCTTTTTAATGGACATGGTGCCGTCCAGCCGGACATACAAATACCTGGAATACACAGCATCTACTACAATCAGACTGCTGCGACCTTTAGAGCATCCTACTTGAAAGAGAAATCTTTTACAAGAGCTTTTTGTAAATGGCCTGGGCTTTAAGAGCTTTTGCAGAGGGCCAGAGCTTTTCTGCTGAGTGACCTCAGCAGCCAAAGCAGAAGCCACATTAGTTCCAGTTCAGGAATGTCTGAGGTAAAAGACAAATCACAAGTTCCTGCTGATAAAAACTTTAAAAATAACCAGTTTCTTTTCGTTAGGCTGCTCCAGAGTTAAAACTTCCACTGAAACAGATCACTCAAGATGTATGTTCTAGGTGGCTGGCAGTAAGGTTTGATTAAAGGTAAGATGATGCCAAGTCTCACCCTAACCCATCCCATTTTGCAGGATTAAACAAATGAATCCAAAGACAAACCTTCTGTTCCTGCAGAGCTTTTCAAATAGGTCCAGTGTCTGAGTGTAGTTAGACACTAAAACCACCTTATCATTACTAGTGCTTTTTGTAACAGCAAGGATGTAGTCCAAAACCAGCATCTTTCCTGAATAAAAGGGAAAGAAAGAAAAAAGCTAGAGCAGAAATTCCCGAATTCCAAATGTTAGAGGGTCAAAAGATGCTAAATACAGTCTCATGGTTGTTAGGCAGCACATTGATACTGTCCAGTTCCACAGTACCTGAAAGCTGGGGCTCCACAGATTTTGTGCTGTAGCCAGCAGGGAACAAGTCCAGGGCTCCCATAAAACCTTCTTCCTCTTCCACACACTTATCATGGATAAGAGCAGGGTCTGGAGAGCAAACAGAGCTCAGACTGTTGCGTGCACAAGGGAGACCCAAAAAACCCCCAAGGGTGCAAACCCCAAACCTATTGCATGAGTAGAACAACTCACGATTGCAGAGCTTCTTCAAGGAAGTGATGGAAGAGAGAGATGACACACTGATTTTGCCCTCCTTCAGCTCCTCCACTGGCTTGGCTTGCTTCAGGAAGTTCTTGTACAGCTCAGCCTGCAGAGGTGTCAGTCTGAAATGGAACAAGAGCACTGCAGTCTCAGCCTGCAACCAAACCAACCCCATCTTTCCTCCTTTGTCTGCTGAAGTGTGTTCCTTTTAGCCCTAGTATTTTTTTAGCTACAGCACAAAAGCCTAGAACTATCCCCAAGGCTGATTGTACAGCATTGATATCTCAGCCCAGAGCTGGATGAGAAGCTTGCAGATACTCTGCACAGCCCAGTGTTCTGCTGTACACAGAGGTCCAGAGCACACCAGCTGGTTGGCAGAACTACCAGTTGTGGCTTGTTCATCCCTGCTTCAGGAGGAAAAGCAACATATTGCCAGTGACTACAGCCTTATTCCTAGAGGGAAGTAGTCCCAGTCACCACAAGAATTGAGGACTTTTAGCAACTTCTTAGTCCTTCCTGTTGCTCCTCCCATTTCCCAGGCAGGGCACATGCTTTCTGGTACCTGCAGCAGACCACCTGCTCAATCTTTACCGGCAGGTATTTGGACAGGATGTCTGAAGTTCTTCGGATTAAACACCTGAAGGGAGGAAAAATAAGATCAGATGCTTGAATGACCTCAAACCCCTGTTTTATCACTATTATTCCTCATGAGTTCAACACACATTCTGTTTGATATCTCCAAAAATCTGGGACAGTCCAATGCATGGCAAAGGCCAGAAACTATCATCCACACAAAACTGTGCTGAGCGGTTTCATCAGCCCATGCTACAGAGCCCAATATAACCTGCTGTCTTTGTGAGGCTTCCAAATATAGTTCATGAGATTTGGAGGCATCATGCACAATTTCACCTACAGAGCCCAGCTTCTTACAGGAGAAACTCAGCTCTTCCTCAAACTCATTTCCAACTTGAGCTACAACAGATCAGTAGCATGGACAGCAAAGGAGGACAGGATTTAACTACCACACACTATGGGCTTACCCCAAAGTACAAGCAGGCAGCTCCCCATGTAATAACTTAGTAGCCACCCTCAGCTAAGAGGAGTTCATTGTCCAGCCTAAGACTTCAAAGGGCATAACCTTTGGGGCTCTAGAAATGCCGCATGGAGCAGTTCTATCACACTTTAGAAAAGATGGAATGGACTGAAAAAAAAAAAAAATGCTGAATTGAGCAACCAGAATAAAAAAGAAATGCAGAAACCCAATTCTGCCAGGAAACATCATAAATATGTTATGAAATCTATAGGAGAAAAACAGCAGGGATATATGACAGCCCCCAAATCTGTCAAAGACTGTTAAAGAAATGAATAATCTGGTCTCCAAACCCATAAGCAGTAGGATGAAAAGTAACAGGCTTAAACTGCAGTAAGAAAGAAAATGCTCTTAATGTGTAATATAAATCTAACTGCAAAGACAGTGATGCCCTGGAAAAGGCATCCTAGGGAATTTGTAAGGTCTTTAGTGCTGGGTGGGGGGCTAAGTAAGGGACAGTTTAGGTCTAACAGCTCCTACCTTAGGACATCAAGATTGATTATATGTCTTTCCCAGGGCCCTTAACAGCCTTGGACCTATGATTCCATGTCTTTGCATCACTATCTCATTTGTAATTCCTACCAAATTCATCAGATGCATCTGTTACTACTTACATGCTTCACCTCCCCTATTTGTGTATCATGACTAACCCACAACAAAGGAAAGGACAGACCTCACTTAACACAGACAGGTATAACTATTCCTGAAACACTTTTACACTTCTCTTCCATCAACTGTAACAAGAAATAAATGCATCTCAAGGAGGAATAAGCTCTTCTTCTCCCAATCTTTCCTTTCTCTTAGGCTTCTGCAAGTAGACCTGAGTCAAGGTCAGGGCTGTCTCTATAGAGAGGCTGTACTTAGTGGGAAATTCAATTTATCATGATTGTGAACTGCAGAATTGTATTTGTGATGGTTGCAAAAGCTCAGATTAAAAAAGAAAAAAAAAATAAATTAAGACACACGAGCAATACTGAGAATTCAAAAGAGTCTCTAGTAAGAAGTTCTTGCCAGCAGATGTGGATAAATTGGTTGTATCCATGCATAGAAAAGAAACCAGGTTTAAACATATACCAAAAAATCAACCAGAGAGAAATAAGACAGCATTTTACATCACAGAGGTGCTTCTTGGGAATCAAAAGTCACATCTCTGACACTCACAGTCTAATCTCATTATCCCTATAGAGCCAACACAGCTATGAAAGTGTGAGCTAGACTATTTTGTGACTTGGGCAATCAACACTAGAACTGAGTGAAACTCCTCATACTCAGATTTCTGTCTGCCACTCAACGTCTGGGCTTGGATGGATCAAGTCTGACTCAGTCTATGCTGTAGTTACATTGACACAAATAAAAGGATGCTGCCTGGCTACTCAAATCCCAGGAGAAAACAGAAACATAACAGTCAATGATTCAGTATCTGAGCACTCTTGCTTGGAGGTGACTGCAGCTACCTGTGCCATTTCAGTGTGCTATTTTTCACACTAAAGCTACACGCTGAATAGATTTCTTGGGCAATAAATACTTGCACAATCACTTGCTGGACATAAGTAACTGGCAAAAGAATTCATTAAAGCTACAACTGTAATTTGGGAAGATACCAGCATACACCAAGAGCTTATGCAAAAGAGAAGAGGGATGAAATTCACCTGTTCACAATACTGATCAGCTCTTTAAGCCTCTCTTCTCCTTTGTGTCGCTCAGCTTCACTTGCATCCGCATCTCTGCCTTTCAAGATGGGAATTTCAAAATGTCTTTTAAACTCCTGTGCAGTCCCTGTACAAAACAGAAGTTAAAAGGTGACAACTACTACTAAATAACTGTTGATCAGTATCCTGCAGCCCCAGTTATCATACCACAAGCACAGAACCCAGCAGATGAAACAAACTCTCGCCCCATCAGCACAATTTGTTTTCCTTTCTAGCCAGGAAAGATTCAAACAAGGCAGACAAATGAGTATAGCAGAAAACCAGTTTGTATTCCAACAACGCAATGCCAAAGGTCATACAATTTTAGTTAAATCTGAGTCCACTCAGGCACACACTGGTTTTGCTTACATTCCAGCTATACTTTTACTCCCAGATTTTGTCCTTGCAAACAACAGCACAGGCATTATGTGTGCCTGTTCCAAAATTATCTGTAATCAGTTGCTTATTAGTGGTCACAGGCTGAAAGTGGGAAAAAATGACTACTGCAGGCATGCAGCTTTTCTGGCAGGAGTTACAGTATTAATCTCACCTCAGAAAGAACAAACTGGAAGCACTGAGACTAGTCTTGCTCAAAGTACAGGTCCAGGGGGGCAGAGGAAACTACATCAGTTCCCTGTAATAACTACCCAAAATTGAAGTGCATGGAAAAAACAGATGTAGAACATCTACCACCCCATTCCATTCCCTACTTGAGAAATCCTGGGGGCAGAACAGCTGAACAGAAAATGATATGTCCCAAATGCTGCTGGTAAGACTAAGAATCTGACAAATGGTGTTTAACTGGAGTTGTGCATGCACTGGAATTAATAAAAAGCCTCTTGGACTTCATGTCAAACAATCCAAGACAAACAGAGGTGACAAATTACAGCAACAAGGAAATGATTTACTGATTGGTTTGTTTTTATTCCTTGACAGAAAAAATGACCTCTCGACAAAACCAAGCTGTTTCACACTGGAAAGAAGTAGACCTGTTCCTAATCTAGTGATGTAGGAGAGGATGCAAAGACTACTTTGCTTTTAAAATTAAAAGAGCTTGGAGACATAAGCAGAATATGAGAACTAGAGACAGAATTTTCAGTCTGCTACCAGCAATTGTAGGTGGTGTTTGATCCTGAAAACTCGCTCTTATCAGTATCTCTACTCCTTTCTCTCAGATGAAGTTAACTCCTTATTCACATACCTTCATTGCTTTAAAAATCAAGAGCAGTCTTAAATCCAAATATGCTAGACATCACCCTTGGCTTTCTCTGATTATCTGAAAGTGGGATGGCCAACTGCCAGAAATTCAGGCTTTGTTGCCTAGTTCTGGCATAGGGTACACCATTCCACCTTGTACTAGTCACTTCAGCCTTCAGTTGGATAACAAGATATATACAGCCTCTAGACAAGGGGATCATCATCTAGACTTTCTGGATACAAACGGAAGGAGAAGAAGTCTCCAATCTGTATATAACCTTTCCTTTCAGTAATGGCCTGGTTGCTGCCTTTGCTGGCACTGGCAGCTAGGGGAGGCCTCACCAGCAACTTCCCCCTCCCTCATGTCTCTCACAGATTCACCTCTTACCCAGGATGCCAGAATTGACAAAGTGCACCAAGCTGAAATATTCAAGCAGGTCGTTCTGAATGGGGGTGCCTGAGATAAGGACTCGTCGAGGTGTATTCAAGCTGTTGAGAGCTTGGTATGTTTGGTTTTCAGAGTTCTTCAGCCTATGGCCCTTTGAAAACGAGAAAACAAAAGGAATGAAGCTGATAAATACAGTAGACCTGATGAGAAGCAGATTGGACATCCTCATCAACGCTCATATGCTGTAAACTCTTACAAAGCATCTCACCACTCTTCCCATTCCTGATAGCGGACTAAGTGTTGTATGTATATTCAACTATTAAAGGATGCTTGCTCTTTTTAAGCCTCACAGCAGTGTTCTAGCAAATACAAAGCCAAACCACTGGGTGGCACCGCTATGTAACAAATTCCCTCTAACTGGCAGCAGAGAACCCTCAGGAGTGGCTGAGGACCCCACTTTGATCACTTCTAGGAGGCAGAGGGCATTTGTTTTATTTTGTCCTTCAGAGCATCTCTGGCTCTCACTACCTTTAATCACATATAAGGAACGATAAATCAAAAAACAACTCCATCTCAGCCGTGTGAAAGGAGAGCTTTGCAGCACAGGCTTGGCAAAGCTAGATCCAGCACTCAAAGCAGGCAGTCAAGTCAAGTCCATCTTCTCTTGAACAAGCAGCATATGAGGTAACTCCTCACCCAGATTTCCTACCTCTGCCCCAAACAGGAGACTTCAGAGAGAAGAAGAGGGTCCTGTCATGGGAGTGCCCTTCAAACTCCCCCACAAGCACAGAATAAGATAGCCAGATAAAATGGCTGACAGCAGCCAGCACTACACACAAGAGCATGCTGAATCACAGAATCATTTAGGTTGGGAGACCTCAGGTGTCTCCAGTCCAACCTCTTGCTTAAAACAGAGACAACATAAAAATTAGTGGGCTGAACATGGGGCCATGTCAAGCAAAAAGTACTTCTCACTTTAGAAAAGACAGAAACAAATGAAAACCTGACTTGGTGATCTGTGAGCCAGGGCACTCCCATCCCAACAGAGTAAGGCTTCTTCCAGAGTCAGAGACAGGCAGTGGACCTCCTTTCTCCTATGTATTTCACACTGAGAGGGCTCTAGTAGGTTCTCCCACCCTGCCATGGTCCTACAAAGCAGCCACAGTTACTACCACTTGGATTTTAACCCTAACTCAGCTCCTGAAAATACCTCTGTTGTTTGGGCTCACCCAGTATGGATGAGCCAGTTACTCAGAGCCTCTCAGAAGAATGGGTGCTATCCACAGCTAAACCTTGTTTCCTCCTGCCCTCCCCTCTCAAGAAAGCAGAGCCATTTCTGCTCAGATGCAAATAAAACATCAGGAAAAGATTCTCCTGTACCTCATCACATATGACCAGCCCAACACTGCCCTTCTGCAGTGCCTCAGCGTGGAGTCGGAAGGTCTCATAGGAGATGATCAGGATGGGTGAAGGCACTCGCAGGCCATGCTGGTTCATAAAGCCAACTGCAGATGAAAAGGGGAAAAAGAAAACAAGAGGGATGAGGAAATTTAATAGAAAAGGGTTCAAGCTCTGTAGTCAAAACTTTTGCTTTAAAGTATATAGGAAAATCCATCTGTTTCAATACTCTGCAGTATCCCATGTTCCTTTCCCCACAACTGCCCCCATTTACATTCCCCATTCCCACCTCTGCCCAATCCTTTCTTTGGCTGAAGCAAAGAAGAGGCACTGGGACCTCCCTCACTTAAGCACATGATTAGACTCAGATTATTCCAAAAGGTCAACTATTACCTAACATGTAAGCACCTGATCTTAACATGTTAGGGGAGAGAATTTTGTCAGTCTCCTGAGCAATAAGGACAGCAGCTCAGAGATGTTCACATCAGCTGCTGCAGGCATCTTCCAATGCAAGATTTTGAACTAAAGACAGCCAACCACATCATACACAAATATTTCTGTACCTAGTTTACGGTCAATCTCTTCTTTGGAGCCTCCATCAATGGCCAATGGCTGGATCCTTCCTCCCAGCCATTTCTCTACTTCATTGTACCAGTTTCTCACCAGGCTGGAGGGAGACACCACCATGGCTTTCTCTATTTCAGGCTTGCAGTCTGGACTTTGCCGGAGAAGCGTCCACATGAGTGTGATGCACTGTAGTGTTTTGCCCAGTCCCATTTCATCTGCCATGATACAGCCATGGCTCCCGGGGATGCGCCGGCTCGTCACACAGTCCCACAGGAATTTCACTCCCTGCCAAAATATTGTTCTCTCAGAGCAGTATGGGGACATCAGCAAAATGTCAACTTCATTACAGCTTCATTACCACACCACATAGAATTCAAAATTTGTTGTGCTACACAGATTTGCTACAACAAACAGCAAATCTGTGTAGCACATCCCTGGGGACATGGTGTGTTCTAGTGAGACAGAGGGAAAGCCCAAGACACAGCTAAAATGCAGCCACATCTGGTTTGAAACATTACTGGTGCTAGTGTGTACCTCATAACATGCACACAATCTTACTACGTTTTAGCTGTACAAGTATAACTAGCTTTCTGACATGAATTCCCAGAAATTTCTACCCTTGGCAGCACTAGATAGGCCCAGGCCATCAGCTAACCTGCATCAATTACTGCAAAGAAGTTGACCATCTTAACACTCAATTAGATAGTTCTAAGAAAGTAGAATCAGAGTGAGCAGGATAGTTTCTGCTGCCCAATTAGCTCTCAGAATACCCTCAGCAGCCTTCATCGCCTCTGTCTAGAAGCACAATGACTCACCTGGGAACCCAAGGTCCAAAGCGAATTTAGCTTCGAAGACACAGGGCTGAGCCCACATCACATGGTAGAAGAGCTTAGCCCTGTATTAGGCTCTGACACATCACCAAGGCAGATAAAAGAGGAAAAATAAAACCAAACAGACAGACTCCGTAAAATGTTTCTCTATCATGTGATGATAGTCAGAAAAAAACGGGACATTGTGCTGGGAACATACAATCTCCCTGATTTGCGTCAACAGAGCAGGGAGTGAGGGACACAACCTAAATACATCTGGGTGGACTCACCCCTCTGTGCTTCACTATTTAGGACTGGAAGACTGAGCACCTTCACTTGTACTTTCAAGCCTTTTTCTTTCTCAGGCCCTTAACAACAGCTTAATAAAGCTTATTTAAGCCAACTGAACAATTCAAAAATACATTACTGACTAAAGGAGTGCATTTGGCTGGGGATCCAGTTAGCTGACCTCCCAGCAACTGGGCAAAAGACATGACAAAGAACAAGGCAGTACAACAACCTGGGAGCATCATCTGCATAAAGCAGCACAGAAATCTTAGCAGGCAGAGATTCGTACATCACACTAGAACAGAGACTGCTTTATCAGTGATATCTAGCTGTCAAAAAACAGACACTGTGCCTAGGACACCAATGTAACTACTGTTACTTGACAAAAGCACCAGCAGGCAGTATCTTACCCAAAACCAGAACGCCTCCAGCTATGTAGCTAGAGATGAGCATTACACTGGGTCACAGGTTCAGTACCAACTCTGAGATAAAAGCATATGCTAGGAGCAGCCTACAGCCCTCTCAGAGCCATCTGAAGATCTCCCATAGAGGGACGCATCCAGCTTGACCTGCTTAGCCTGCAAGATCAGCAATCACAGCTTCCATCTGTGCTGCCTTTAGGCTTAAATGATTATATACCGCATCTGTGATGAACTTCAAACTGTCCAGATACCTACATTAGGTATTTGGAGGTCAGTACCTACTGTTTTAATATCGTGATGTTACATATATTTATGACATGAAATGTTTTTCAGCACTCTCCACTGGTGAGTTCCATGTCTACATAGGTCACAGACAGCTCACACCTACAAAGGGTAGTCTCAAAATAATACACAATGAAGGAGCAATCTACTCCACACTGTGTAGGGAACCATGGTACCAGAGGGAAGAGCTTCAGTGTTTCACAGCTCAGAGACCAGAGATCCAATTCATTCTGCTGACAGCAAAACACAGTTTGCTCTGCCCAACTCAAGCCTGAACTGCAACATAATTTATTACGGCTATATCACACCACATTCCACACAGAATTCTACTTAGCAGAGCTGCATCTCCCGTCTTCAAGTAAAGATTGGACTTTCACCCCTGACACTGCAAGATACCATCTCCTGGCAGAATTTGGTCTTTTCCTAAGGTATCACTAGTGCCACAGAAGTCAGTCAATGCACTTTACAAGACCTGTGCACCAGTGCACAATGGTCACAAATTCCCTGGTTTCCACTACCAGCTAACCTGACCTCCAGCCCCACAGAGAAGACACATGTGCATTAGGCAGCATCTGTTTGGGCTGAGAGTGCTCTGACCCTGCTAGATCAGAGGCAAGAGAAGAAAAAGTTCTTACCCATAAGCAAGCAGTAAATTTCCACATTATTTTAGGACAAACATGACTGTTGTAACACTACTCCCAGCCCAGGACAGAGAATATTGGCAGCATCCTCTAACAGGATGGTTAAAACAAATGTTTCACTTTGCATCTGCAGCAGATTAGAGTCTCTTAGACTACCACAGGCCGTTAGTCTCCTCACAGTTGGTGGGTAACAATTCCAGCAGAGGAAACTGCAGCTTTTCAAAAGTCCTCCAGCCATACCCTTAGGTCCCAGTGGAAAACTTACTTCTCTCTGATGGGGCCGTAAAACACGACTGAGGACAGGATCCACCACAACATGTACAGGTGCTTTGTCCCTGTAGGAGACAGTCAAGAAAGACAACAGTGTGATTAACAAACTCAGCACAGCGTATGTTTAGGCTTCTTAAATCCAACTGCTATACTGAGGACTCCCCAGTGGCATGAGGGAAGCAACTGCCAACAACAAAGTGAAAAATGGATTAATTCAGTTTTGAGAATAAAGTCACAGGGGCCTGATCTACAATCAAACACATCAGTGAAACCATATATTCAGGCTGTAGTTAAAGGAAGGGCAGAACATGGTCCAGAGACACAGTTAAAGAGTCATTATTATATTATTTGTTTCAGTAGCAATATTGTAACTGCATTACTAGAGAGGAACCCCCTGCTCTGCCCATGAAGATCCAGCTGTCAGCCCTTCTAAGTTACAACTGCAGCACAAAAGGAACTACTTCAGAATAAAGACCATTAGGCAGCCTAACACTTGGCTGTCAGTCATCTCCCTTTGCTTGTCCTTAGATGCTGATGTTTCCTGACCAACAACTAAGCTATAAGATTTTTCTAAGCAGCTTCTCCATGTGTGCATGCCCATTCCCTGCCAAAGGTTTGAATTTCTGATAAGGGGGAAACAGCCTGAGGAAGAACACGAACAATCCAGCATAGGTACATTCCTTCTTCAATTGTTACCATACCTGAACCAATTCAGAGGCAGAATACTTGGAAATAAACTTCCCTTGATGCTTAGACCCCAGCTCAGAAGCATTTGGGAAGAAAGCACAAACACGGTCAGAGCTGAAGCACTTGTATCAGGTGATAACTCACTTGTCTATTTTCAGCTGGTCATGGGCACTCAGCAGTGGGGGCTCGTACAGAACCAGAGCTCCTTCCTCAAAAGGGTCATGGAGAGGACTCCTCAGCCCTGCCCGTTTGATACCCAGCGCACGCAAGCCCAGTGGCCCTGAAAGCAAACAAAGGCACTACTCAAAGAACAAACTCTTCCTGGAAGAAAGCAGAGACTTGCAGAAGAGTCTGATTATGTTTAGGAACAGTGAATTAATTGGGTGCTGGAGTGCAGATGCAGGCACAAATGGTGCAGACAGCAAACCTATGCAGGGTGGTTGTTTGGCAGCACTCTGCCAGTACACAATGGGTAGCTCTGCAGCAGGAAAGAACAGAACAAAGGAACAGAGGCAAAGGTGGAGCAATGGGACTGCCTGCCACATTGGGTACACTAAAATGGGCACAACTGGGTGCAGCAGATGACATATATGCTGACACACAACAATGTAAGCTGTCTTGCAAGGTGACTGATGGTTTCTTCCCAGATCTGTGCTATTAGCATCCAGTCACAGACAGGCACATCTCCCTTAGCAATCTCTGGGCACTGGAACTACTGGTACCTAAAGGTGGTTGCTCCAGTCTTTTGAGAGACAAGCAGGGTTCCAGAATGCATGTCTCGGCAGTTCAATAAACACATTCCCACATACAATATATACTGGGACAAATCCTCTTTTTGGATCATCTAACCCAGGCTTAGCCAGAGTTTTATCTTTTATGCAAGGTCAGGAATTGATCTTTAACAGTGATGGAAGTTTTACAGTATCACAGTTGGCACCATACTGCCATTACTTACGCTAGGGTATTACATGCTCTCTGCTAAGCAACATTCATGTTTGGCCTTGGAGCCATTTTCTGCAAAAAGCAGAAACCAAGCATGAATTTCTTTTCCGTATTGTATTTTGATGTCACAATTTAGGAATGGAGATGAACACAAAACGAACATGCATAAAAATCCCTTTTCCCATTAAAACTCAGGCAACTGCGCTCCCAGGATTGATTTTTCTTTGAAAAGATTCAAGCAGGGTCAATTTGCCCAATGAATGCTACAGCTCCTTGCAAAATGAGTATGCCACAAGCTGAAACAATATGAGCACACTCCAAGAACAGGGCACATGAAAACAGCTTCATCTCCTAATTAAGAGAGGAAGATAACAGTCACAGAAAGCAGCTTCCCTAGTTACAGTTGTTTCAGCCTCCTAACAGATCTGCTTTTCCACAAGCTAACTTTGTCAAAACTCTTTTTGGGCTTGACATTTCATAGTCAGCATCTGCTTACAGACATGTTTTCTGTAACTAAAGTTTGAGTGAAACAAGTTGATCTGCATTAGAATTTTTCAGCTGGAGGGTGAAGGGGAAGAAGGGCACAACAAGCCCATCTGTTTCTGAGATCTTGTATTTCACTGATTCAAACCAGCTGAGGCTCTGAACTTCAAAACTGCCATGCTTTGAAGATCACCTTGAGGCTCAACACACCAACTCAAGTAGAAAGAAAACTGGCACATACTACCTTTTTCACCTACAGCCTTCTGTCTGTTAGTATCATTAGGGTATTATCTAGATGGGAAGCCTTCATAACTTGGAATTCATCTTGCTTTTGAATTTGCAATAGGGTGTACACTCTTTTGGCACTACATCAAATACACAGCAATAACAATACCAAATCCAATTCTGAAGTGTAGGATTATCCAAACTAAATACTAGTAAGAAATATGAAGACTTTGCTAACATGCCAGTATTTTTCTTTCAAAATTAAGTCAGGATTTCTGGAACATATGCATCAGTGCAAGAAATAACAGTAATCCCCACAGATACACATGACAGGCTTTAGCATCATCTGTTTTACCCAAGTCAGTCAGCACAGATAATCCTTAAACCTCCTCATCTTACCTTTATAATTTGGAATCGGGACTTTGAAGGGTTTGGACAAAATGCTGCGGATAAAAGCCTCCTAGGAATTCAGAAAGACAACATGCTTAAGAAGTCTGAAATCAGAGATAGCGCAAGAAGGCAAGCCCAGGACATTTTGAGAACTCAATTTTGCCAAGTGCTGCAAGTCCCTTTATTTGACCTATTCAAGCTTTAAGTCCAACTATTTTCAAGAATATCCCAAAGAAAGTAACAAACCAGTACAATTCCCCCCAACCAAGTCTGTTTTTTGAAACTACTTCCCTTTGGGTTACTAATGTGTGAAATTGATCTTTCATAACTCCCATCTTCTTAAACCCCCCAGCATTACTCACTTCTTTAAATGTTATTGCTTTCCTCTGCCCTAGTAATATAGTCAGGCAATTCATTTCCTGTAAAAGAGCTGGGCTGTCATTGTAGGAACATCCATGCTGGATCAGCAAGCAGCTAGTCCAGCCCCTGCTCTCCAGCAGTGGAAGCCCAGAGAGAACTGGGCAAGCAGACAGCACTTGAGCCATCTATGTGGCAAGCTACAAATGTCCCTGGGCATTGTCCTTCACCCAGGCCGCACAGAACAATCTTGTTCCAGATCTCCATTACAGAAAATAACCCCCACCACGCTTCCTCCAACATTAAATGTTTGGAGCTAGCAAAAGGTCTCTCTTAAGGTCTCTGTGTGCATGTGGCACTTCCATAATACCTCTGATTAAATGGGTCCATGGAAGCATTTGGACTCCTTTGATGAATGAGCTCCATATGCAACTCACCTGCTATGGTGCACCAGCAGTAACACCCACTTACATGTTGACTGCTATCCAGGCAGTGAGGTCTGTTGGTCAACAGAGCCAAGGGTTTCCGGAAAGGCGACCTGTAACACTCTGGACTGTCTGTCTCACTGACAGGCTTCTGCTTCTTCCGAGTCTTAAAAACAGAAGCAAGACAAAACAACTCTGGGGAATCTGGTGAGACCAGAAGATAGATGCATTGCTGTCACACTCAGTAAGCACCTAACCACACAGACAAGCCATCTAGCCAGCTGAGTACCTCTAAACAGACACAATCATTACTCACCCCCAGTGCCAAAGGACAGAGACAGCAACACCACCAAGGTCATGATGTCCTAAAGTTTAACTACATGAAAGTTAAAATATTCTCCTAGATAAGAAAATAACTACTGCCTTCTAACCTGGAGGCAAGCTTGCCTGTCCTGTCCCCCCAAAAAAGCAGAAGAGAAAAACAGAAGAGTCGATATCATGGAACAACACACATTAAAGTCCCCAGAGGCTCCCAAAGCATCTGTTGTTATGCAGGTGAAAGGCCTCACATTGAAACCTAGATTTCAAACATTTAGCAAAGCATGAAAATAAATAAGTAATTGATGTGCTTCCTGATTTAACACGCGCCCCTTCAGACTAAGGCATGGTTTTAACCACCTGCTGGCACAGAAAAAGGGATTTAACACAGAAAGCACTAGGTAGGGCTCTTCGACCTGTATATCACAGAACGCAGCATCATAATATTGCTTTGTCTTACCAATTCCTAGTTACCAACCCTCCCACAAAACACTTAGAAGCTCTCCTCGGGATAGCTTTTTCCATAACCACAAAGCATGACCTGTAAACAGTGAAGCTATTCTACCAATTACACCCCCCAGACATAGCTATGCAAGGAAAACAGCATAAACTTGTGGCCTGGTATTTAGTCCCCAAAAGATGGGGGTGATGACAACCTCCAGTCAAGCACCAGGGCGGCAGCAGCTCCACCACCACCACCCCACAGCCCCTGCCCACTGCGGTACCTCACAAGGCCGAGCTCACCCCAACCCTGCTTGAGCCCGCTACATCCCGGGCCCCTCACTCACCGTCGGGGGGTGCCACTCCTCCTCCTCCTCGCCCGCCTTCCTCTTGGCCAGCAGACTCGGGGCAAGGCTCCTTCTCTGGAAAAGGGGCACAGCACACATACACTGAGGGGACGGCAGGGCCGGGGAGCGGGGAACCGCGCACCGCACCCCGCCCCGCACTCACCATCGCCTCACGGGGAAGGGGACAGGGGGAGCCGCAACGGCCCGCGCGCGCCGCGGCGAAGGCGGGAAAAGCGCTCGGGCCGGCTCCGCCCCGCCTCTTCTCCATAGCGACAGGCGTGGCCAAGCGAGCGCCGAGCCGCATCGACCCGCTCGGGGCTCCGCTGGGGGGGGGGTGGTGAGCGACGATCGGTTAGTGTCAGTCAGTCAGTGTCAGTGTGCAGGATGGGAGCTGCAGCTTAAAAATGGAGCAGATTGGGAGTTGGTTCTGAGGGTAAAACCCCGTGGCTCTGGTAGAGGAGATGAAATTACTGGGTGTTGAGCAGGAATGAAGCTGGGTGTTGTGAGGGAAGCAGGCGAGGGACCCCTCACGCCAAGGAAAGAGCTGTGGGAAGGGAGGGGCCTTCCCTTTACACTCGCGTTTCTAAATAGACGGGCACTTTTGCATTGTTTTATGTTGTTGTTTTACATACTTAGCTGTTTATGGCTGACTTAAGGCCCTGATTATGGACTAGCACCCGTTTGTGCACTTGCAGCGCAAAAAGACAATCCCTTTGGTACATCCTAAAGGGTGTCTTGGGGAATTCATGGTGAAGAAAAGCAGCAATTCAAACGTAGAGAGGTTTTTCTTGAAAGAGAAGGGCGGGCTGGTCCTCAGGAAAGAGTGAGGCTGTTTCTGTCGCAGCTGACATGATAAATTATAACTAGTGCTCACCCAAGCAGTTTAAAGGGCAGACTTTTTGCACATTGCAAACCACAGTGTTTTGGAGACAGACAGCTAAATTATCCTTCTGGCTACACAGGGAGAGACCCAGACAACTCCATGAAATCAGCCATCATACATGCAGTTAACTCTTCCATTGACAGGCAGGGAAGACACAATGAGGTTTCCATACAGCTTGTGATACGAAGATGTGCCTCTCACAGGCCTTGGAGCATGTCCTCTGGAGCCTCTGGGTTCCTGGAGTCCTCAGCAGCTGACAGAGTGTCCTAAAGTCTATTTAAACTCATTGAATTTCTAGGTGCTGCACCTAGGAGCGCCAGGGGACAGGCAAGGAGTGAAATGTGGCCTTCAGTGCAGTCCAGTGGAGCAAACAAGTCAACAAGCAGCACCCTGCAGCTCTTAAAAGGACTTCTGTCTTTCCTTCCTCCTCCAAGGAGGAAAAGGAGTAAGAGAAGGATGGATTTCCCCTTTGTTGTTAAAGGAGAAAACTTGTTTCAGTCACTTCCAGTTGAACAGTGACTTTTTTAATCATCAAGAAGCACAAGAAGCCCCTTTGGCAGTATCTCCATCCCAAGTTACAACTAATTTTCTGTTCAGTTTATCAAACGTCTGTGTTAGTACAGTTATGCACCTTTAAAACATAGAGTGACTGTAAGATAAAGCCAAATCTTGCATCCCCACGATGTGAGGTGTAAGTGGGCATGGATTCCCCTGCATCTCTTTACACCTCCCAAATATCCACTACCTTAAAACTTTACTTTCCCCCCCCGTATTTTTCATGTCCAAAGCCATTTGTCACTCCCTGAAGTGCTCTCAGAGCTCAGTGACAAATGTTAGATGTTGCAATTACTGGCTCACTGGGCAGAGAGTGGTTCTATAAGAAGGCAGTTGGAAATTTTTCCTGGCATGAATAATATTCGCATTAATAGCCTCCCTTACCATGGCTTTGAGAGCTGTTCTGCTGTGTGCTTTTTGTCTGTGATGGGAACAGATGCATTTTCTGGCCCAGGCAAGGCTGGGTCAATAATAAGAGGAAGGGGATGCAAAATGCTCTTTTCTGCTCTGTGTAGGGTGACAAGAAAGATCTTAGTCAACTTAAACCCGACACAGAACCCATGAGGACTCCATCCTGAAACAGCCTTTCTCTTCTGACCATTTGTGAGAAGTCCCAGAGGGAAACATGGGGTGATGCTAATGTTTGAGCGTGGCCAACCTGCTCAACTGCAAACCACATTGCAAGCCTGGGCAAGGCGTACCTGCACAAGGGAGATCCCCTTTCTTCCCAAAGAAACTGGCTAAAGGATCCAGGAGAAAGAAATTTGCATCTTTCTCCAGAGGGAAGGACCCAAGGGCTTGCCCAAGGCTGCAGGAGCAGCCAGGAATGAGTTCAGCGATGGTCTCTTCCAGTGCCTGATGGGTCCCAGCACAGACACTGCTCAGTGCTCTGTTTTCCACTCTTCTCTCCAAACTGGCACCTTCAGGCAGAGGTTAAATCCTAATTACACAATTTACTCCTATCTGTAATCAGCTCCCATTTATGCAGCCCTGAGAGATCACAGGATAATCACCATGGGGAATAATCCCGTGATTTTTCTTGCCATCTCTGCAGGATGCTGAGTCCCTCTGGTACAAGCAAGGAGAGGGGAGGATTCCAAACATCTTCCTCAGGGACCCTACAGGATTAGGCAAAAAAAAAAAAAAAAACAAAAAGACCAAAACCCCCAAACCCCCCCAAATTAAAAAAAAAATCATTAAACAAAGCCTGTCTTCCAGCCACCACCATGGTATGAACTCATGGCACTCCCTCAGTATCAGCCACCACCACACCTCCATGGGACCACTGTTCCACCCAGTCCCTGGTGTACTCCAGTGACCTTCCTGATTTGTGGGGTCTCCCTTCTTTTACATCTCCCCATTTTCTGAGGGCAGGAGGTAGCTCTTTCCTTTTGCTGTGGAGCACAGGCTCTCCCCAGTTCCTCACAGAAACTTTTAAGAGATGTGCTGCAGAAGCTGGAGCCTCATATCCAGCTCCTTGTAAGCAGGAATAAGGACAAGCCCTGCCCAAGACAGCTTGTGACCTTTGCAGCAGACATAAAACAGCATGGGGGAGAGATAATGTGAGAAAATGTATCCTGATGGAAGGACACCTCAGACCTCATCTAACAGCTTCAGCCATTCTGCAATGAAAAGCAGAGGTGAAAATCAGTAATCATAATAGGAAGGGCAGAGCTACAGCTTTAATACAATTCAGCAGTGCCACCTGGATCTTCTCAGGCAAAGTTCTGAAGAGACCAAGACTTCAGGATGAAAACTCCCGTGCACCAGCATAGCTTGACCGTATTCAGCTGAGAAAGTAATTAGTTAAATATCCTTCCCGTTAATTCCTTTGCAAACCACGAGAGGGAAACTGAATACAATCATACCAAGTTGCTGTCAGCTGGAGTTGTGATCTCTTTCCATCCTCTTAAAAGACAGCTCAACTGCCCTTCCACCAAAGCCACTGATCAAGAGAGGAAACATTAAGTGCTTTAAAAACATTAACTTCAGGGAGAAAAATCCTTTCTGGAGGTCGTGTGCCATTCAAAACGCAGTGGGGCTGCATACCGCATGGAGACAGAGTTAACAGTGAGGATCCCAGCGCTGCTGCTGCTGCTTTTGGCACATTTGTATGAATATCACCTGAAAGAAAACTGAGTCATGAGCCCAGAGTGGTGCAAGTTGGGTGGATTATATTCTTCCCACCCTCATCCCTCTGACTGCTGAGCTGCCACAGTGCTTGAGCACTTAAGGCTGTGCCCAACGACAAAGGGCTGTGGCTATGGGGCTGACCCACATCCCACTCAGCCATTCCTGCAGGACCCTCTTGTAGAGCACCCACTTCAGCCTGAACCCCACTGTGTAATGAACACACTCAAAGGCACAGCTTTTGTGTCCTGTGGTGGGGTGGCACAGCTGGGTTGGCTTTGCCTGCTTCAATCTCTGAGCTCTTTGCTATCACGAATTATATACTAAATTTCACATTTCTTTTCGTTCGTTTATGACTGCTGTCCCTTTTGCCCTAGTGTTACCTAATCCTTATTACTGTTAGAAAAGAAAAAAGGAATCTTTGCTAATCTTGTTTATTTACCAAAAAAAACCCCACAAAATCCTATTTCCTTGAAGCAGCAAAGGCAAAAGGAGCAAAGAAAAGAACCACAGCTGCTGCTCCAGTGAGCTCTGAGCCCCAGAAATGCTGCACACCCATTTCCTTCCTCACAGATTTGGTGTGTCCCTCTCCAAATACCTCCTTGCCCCTGTTTTGTAGATCAAAATGCCCTCCTCTTGGGGCAAAAGATCTCCACACAGTGCTGAGCTGCATGGCATGGCTTGAAAGCCATGAGGTGGAGACGGGACCAGTGGCAGAGAGGAGGAAGTGGGATGAGCTGGGAAGAAGAATAGGGTTGGCCTGCAGGTAATGCAACAACCTTTTCCAAAGGCAAAGCCCTGGGCTTTCTCTCTCTGCACTGCTGCTGCATCCAGCACTAATTACAGTCCCTGATGCTAATTTAACATTAAGCACCTGATACCTCTTCAAGCTCATGGCACTGGCTGAAGAGTACCTGGAGGCAGAGGCTCACCCACCAGCCTGGACTTAGCATCACTCACCTGCAAAGCAAAATCCCCCAATTTCAAGAAAAACCATCAGCAACTTGAGCATTTCAGCTGTCCCCACTCCATGGGGCTGCTTCCAAGAGGCAGCCCTTCATTCAGGAGGAAGGCTGTCTCCATGGGCTACTTTCCCTCTGCACCATCTTTGTGGGGTTTCTTTTCTTCCCCCAAAGTTTTTTTAAGCAAGCCTAAGTCTGACTCAGCCACCCAAAATATTTCATTTGATGCAAAGCAAAATGTTCTATTTTGTTCAGAAGCTAATTAGCCAGTCTTCTCCCTCACCTTCATAAGAACAGGCAAGCCAACAGCACAACCCGCGAACATAAAAAAGCCTGGGTTTAGGAAGCGTCAGAGTCAAGCTGTGTTGACACTTCCAAAAACACATCTCTCATTTCTAAAGGGGAGGAGGGGAAGCCAGAATGACTTCCCAAATTCAGCTTCATTTTGCAAATGGGTTTAGCCCTGCTACAGGTCCAGTTTTGCAAGGAATTTGCAATCAGTTGTAATTTTCCTTGCCACACTCAGGCACTTACAAAGCACTCAGAGAGCTCCAGAACAAAGCCAAGGGCGGATCTCAGCCTATGGACGAGGAACAGCCTCTGGTATGCCCCTGGGTCCCCACCACTCACTCAGCACCGCCACCAGAATTCTCTGGGGGCTGCACTCATGGATAGGAACATGCCTTTACGCAAACACAGTTGCAGGACCAGGACTGAAATAAATCAGATTGCAACCCTCTTACCGTTACAGCTACCTCCATGATGTCACTTTTGTGACACCCACCATAGTCAGTCTGGGTGTGAAAGCTGAAGGACAGAACATATATATAAATATATATACTATATATACATACAGACACACACACAGTTTCTAAGCAGTTAATCTCCAAGCACCTTCTACCACATTTAAAAACATTTGCTGATCAGCTTGCATGACTAAGACAGACTTTTCTGCAAATGGGTTTTCTCCAGAGCAGGAGGAATTGCTTCCCTCTCTGCTGTGCGAGCTCTGCAGAGATCAAGCGCTGGCTCCCTTGGGAGAACAGTTTGGCCCCTGCTATGACGTTTGGTATTTTTACAACCTCCAAGGGGCAGGAATCAGGCTAGCTGGCAGCAGGGGTGCTCTCTATGCTGGGACCTAGGTTTAAGGCACCATCTGATGGGTGGTGGATATGTGTCCCTTGGAAGGCATCTTCTGAAGTGTGCACGGTCCCCAGACACTCCTCTATTTAAAGTGAGGCTGGCAGGGGTTGAGTATAACACACAGGAAACAAGGTTTACAGATTATTTTGTGGCAACACATGGTCCTTCACAAACCTTCCTACTACAGTACCAAGTTGCCCCAGGTGCTGTATGGCTCCAGTGAGCTCTGGGGCCAGCTTGGGAGCTCACAGCATGGACCATGCAACCGCAAACACACCTAGTCTCACTGGGTAGGCAGATCATCATATTGCTCACCTGATAAGGGATGTGTCACCTCTAACCATGTGTGACTACTCTCCTCAACAGCTTTGTCTTTATTTAAAAGAAGTCCTTCCTCTGTCAGGAGACAAAATATTCCTCTCTCTGCCCTGATTAAATATCAATAAAATAAATCTGGCTCTTCTAAGTAATGGCTCAGGACAGAGGAAACGTCATTTCATTGGGGCAATTAGTGCAGTCTAATCAAACCCTAGTCTTCTGATCAGGCTCTGCTGATTAAGTGGGTTGCAGACACTCCGGATTATATTAATGAAATGAATCAGTAAATTACATGGCAATCAATAAGAAGCAAAAAGTAGGGCAAGCAATTTGCCTTTAAATGACCATCTAAATTCATCAACAAGATACATGTTTGTGAGTGTTAAGAGAAGGGACAGACATGACATATCTCTTAGGCATTAAGATCATATCTGATAGCTGCAATTCATGAGAAGCAGAGAACTTACAACACCTCCCTGAAAGAACATAACTTGTTTTTACCAATAGTTCACAAAACAAGCAGGGCACCAACAAACGCAGATACTGAGGGGGAAAAAAAACACCTTCAAACTTCACTCTTTAATAAACTTTAATAAACTTCTTAGTTTGGAGTTGTGACCTAAAATGGTCAGCACTGCTTTGAGCCAGAGACATTGTGATCTCGAATGATTATGTGACTTAGAGCTCCCATCCAAATTGAAAACCTTAGTGAAGTGGGAACTGAAAAACAACATTGTTAAAGAGGCAAATTTTGCCCTGAAAAGCTTACAGCCTGAATGGAAGGACTCCAAAAAATAAAGGGGAAAAGCTATTCTGTGAAAAATACACAAAAATCTGTTGTTCTCATTTTGCAGAGTTCAAAAGAGAGAGACCACAAGGGATTTTCAGCATTTGTGATGAGTAGTTTTAATCATTTGGGTTTAAGAAAAATAACACAACCAAAAAAAGAGCTCCAGAAAGCATTATCAAGATGGCTATTGAGAGTTTCTCCTCTCTGAAAGCAGGCTTTTCAGTCAAGCTAAAAAAAATCAGTGAAAATGTCATAAAAAATGAAATGTCTGACAAGCACAATAATCTTCCCAGCCTTGAAAAAGGGGATTGGGTATTTTATTTTTGACTTTCTGCTTTATGATTTTGGCTGGATGGATAATGCAGAGTTAGGAAGGTGACTTTTTCTTCTTCCAGGGATGGAGACCTGCGGTCCGGAAAGATCTTACCTCAAATCATGCCTGCAATCATAGCCTCATTTACATGAGGAAGGGCCTCTGGAGGCCTCTGGCCCAATCCCATTCTCCAGGCAGAGCCAGCGCCAAAGATTAAGTCAGTTTGCTCTGGGCTTTGTCTGGTTGAGCTTCAGAGATGTCTGTGGATGGACACCCCAGCCCCTTCATCCCAGTCACAGAGAAGTTGCACCCAAGTTCTCAGCCTCCAGGTTCAGTACCTTGATGAAAAAATGTCCCAATGCCCCTCACTGCCTTGGGGTAGTAGTGGAAGAAATCCAGGATTGGCATATGCTGTGGCATCTACGGTCACAGGGGAAATAGCCTCCAAAATAAACGTGTGGGCCAGAACTTGCTAAAACCTTCAGGCTCTGTACACAGCCTTCAGTAGGGACATGAGTAATTGAATGTGGGTGCTCTCCAAACCAGCCTCATCCAAACCAGCCTCATCCAAACCAGCCATGCTGTAGACACTCAGCCCCACCACAAGCCAGTCTTTCAAGCTATACGCCAAAGCTGTGATTCCTGGTTTGTCATCCTTGTTTGTTCCCCCCTCCATCAGTCTGCTAGCAATTGCATTTCTGGGAGCGTGGGACTCATTTATGAGTCTCTGAAGCAATAAAACAAAAAGGAAGAAGCTCAATGCCACAACCTGGACCGCCAGGCGAGGAATTTGCTTGCCATTTATGGGCAATCTTACACGGGAAGCAGATCAAGCTGTCCGGGGTCCTTCAGCCCCAAAAACCACAAGAGGAAAGCTCAAACTGCCAGGAAGCAGAGGAGAGCGGATTGCAGTGAGATGGCTCAGCTGTCCCAGCGGTGGGTTTTACTGACACTAAGAGCTCCAGGCTCCTGGAATTGCTTTCTCAAAGCCTCTCCAGCTGGCTGTCGAGGTAAAGCCTGCAGAAAATTGAGGCAGATGCGTTTCATCTTTCCTAAGCTTTATTTCTGAGGGAAGCAGAATTAAGCCGCTGTTCTCTTTTTTTTAATTTTTCCTAATAACTTTTAAATCCTTTGGCTGCTTGCGCCGAATTTTCCACGAGGGAAACCAGATCTGCGTTTCTGACAAGCCTGGAGTAAACAGGCAGCTGGGGAGAAGAGACAGAAACTCCAGTAGCACAAAATGCCTCTTGTCGACAGTCACAAAATGTCTTATTTACTGGGCACTGTGGAGTCCAAGCAAAGTCTGGCCTCCAGGAATTACTCCTTGGGAAGTGGGTTGTGCTGGTTCAGCCCATCCGTCTCCCCAGGCATGGCTTTGCAGTTTGCTCTGAGCAATGCTTTTGTGCAAGCAGCTATGATTTCTAGCATGGAAGGAAGTTGGGCTTAGGGCTTCTTTAGTCCTGATCTGCTGGAGATACCCTATGTGCAGCTGCTAAAGAGTGAGTGTCTCATCAGGGATAAGCCATCAAATGCATCAAAGCATCATTCCTCTCTACATAGCTGCAATATTGTACCCAGTTTTGGGTACCCAATCTCAATGTCGGGATGTGAGAGGAGTGACCAGCATTACCAGAGGTCTTGAAAATAGGAGGCACAGAAAGAGATTGAAAAGGCTGCTATTGTTTTAGTCTCAAAAAAAGGAAATATGAGAGCAATCTGTGAATTTGTAAAGAGTTCTTGTGAAGAAGGGAGTCTTCTCTGTGATCACAACAGGTAGGAAAGGAAGTGGTAGGCTTCAATTGCAGTCCAAGAGGATATGGGTTAGAAACTAAGGAAAACCTTGCCAAGAAGAAAAATAATCCTTCTGGACAGGGATGGTTTTTAAGAGCAAGCAATATACCCCTTCAGCTGGATTTGTGCTTTGGATGGAGATGACCCCTAGACCTCCCTCCTGACCTAATATCTAGTTTTCCATAAGGAAGCCACAATCACTGAGGAGACCACCAGCTGCTTAATGCTTTTCCTGAAACAGATGGGAAGGATATAAACCTTAGAAGAGAAGATGCCAGTTTGTCAGCTTCACAAAGTCCAAGGCCAACTCCTGCCCCATTGCTCTGCAAATTCCACATTACCATTTATGCCTAAATTTCCTATCTGTATTCAGGAAAACCATGGGACTTTCCTCCACGCCACTACTAAACTACAGTGTTTAGTTTAGCTCTCCTGTATTTATATTCCATGAGAGCAATGCAACTGTTACTAATTTAAACTCAGCCAAACCACTATCCTACTATATAACGGAGAAATTCAGTCTAGGTCCGGACTTTGACATTTCCATCTAGGACATTTGAGTGTCTGGATTAAATCAGCCCTTCCAGCTTGAACTGTAAAACTGCACTCACATAGGAAGCACATAGACCAAAAATCTCCACTTTTGCACAGTAAAGCGGCCACTGTAGATGTCCAAAATATATGTGGAGTGCATTTGGACATGCTGGACACTACCAGTGCCCCTCTGAACATTGGAAAGAAGGCTTTTCCCTTCAAAGGCAGCCTAATAGCTTGTTCTTGGAGAGTCTTTTCTAAAGGCACAAGGTCCCTAAGTCAGCTGATTGTGCCACACACAGTCTAATCAGCAAACCTGGCACGTTTGTGTGCAGAAAAGGAAAAAAACCCCAAGCAACCTTGATCACTACCTGCCTTTTACCTTAACCAAGCCTGCCTTGATCTCTCAAACCCCAGGGTGCTCAGAATACAGAGGCACAAGTTCAAAGAGACAGCAAAAAGTTAATCTGAAAGCAAAAGGTGCTCTTCAGGCAGGCGGGAAGAAGTAATTAGAAAGCTATTCCAAAGCTTCAGTAAATGACATCAAGGCAGCCATTATACACTCACTAAAGCATGAGGGTCCTCCGCTCTTGTCAATCAAGAAATAAACCCAAGAGTGTAGGCACATGAGCCGGACTGCAAAACAAGGAGCTGGTAGGGCTCCTCACAACCCTGCTTGAGGAGGCAAAGGCAAAGACTCTGCAGTTGAAGTAGCTTCTGGAGGCCCACATCTGTCAAGGCTGGGTTTGGGGTTTGTAGTTTTACTTATGCCTCTCCTCTCCCCTCTTATCAACATCCACTGTGCTCCACAAGCTCCATGGAACTCCATAGCTTCAGCTTTCCCTAGGCAACGTCCCATTTTGGTGTTACCCATCCAAAATGTACTGACTTTTTAGTTCAGCATTTTAGTTATTATTACATTTCACCTTCAAAAACTACAGCCTGTCCCACTCTGGCCCTGGGAAGCCTGATGACAAATCAAAAGGAAGTTAAAGCTTTGGTGTTTCCCAGCCCCACGTAAATGCACAGCTAGATTCAGGATCCTGTTTTTCCAAAACTGCAGATGCAGAAGGAGATTCCCGTCTGCATAATTTTTCCATCTCTAGCTTCTCATCTCTAAACTGGAGCTAATCATTGCACACAGCCTTTGTCTATTTAGATTGTAAACTCTTAGGGGCTATTCAAGGACACTGTGCATGAGTAGCCCATCCATCAGCCAAACAGAAGGTAACTTGCATGAGCTGAGTGCAGGCAAGGTTGGCAGTGAGAGGTGGCATCTTTTATCAGAAAAATTGGTTCACAAAAGCCAAGAGGAGCAGTTTTCTCTCCAGCAAGCAACATCAATACACACATATGGATCCAGAGCTGGTGCTTTTCCAACAGCGTTTCACCAACCCACTTTTAACATCCCTCTCTTACCCCTGCCCTGCAGCAGCATGACATTCAGACAGCTGCTCCCAGACTTGCACATCCTACAGCTAGGCCTGAATCTCACATGGTGGTGATGCAAAGCCAAAACCTCTCCTCTGTGCCAGATGCGCGCCAGCTGCAGCAGAGCAATATGAGCTGCGATCCTTTGCTCAGCTGCCTCTGGCTGAAGGAGCAGGTTGAGGTTGTGGCACCCAGGAAGGGGCAGGAAGGGAAGAGGTACCACTGAGCAGCACAGCACATCCCTCATGCAGACCAGCAGCTCCGCTCTCCTTCTCCCCCAAGCCCAGGAGGAACCAACCACGTTATGCAGCGTGATGCCGCTTCTGATCCTCGAGGGCTTGGAGAATCGCCTGGACACTAAGCAGGCTCCCACTGGAGTTCTAAGATGCCTCTGTGAGTGTGTGATCCCTGTTGCCACCCTGTGCTGTCAGCTCTGCTCACAGGCAGATCTCTATAAGCCTCCCAAGCCCCTGTGGAGCTGGAGCTGCTGGCAACAGTAGGAGCCCTTTCCCCTGCTATAAGCACTGATCCCTCCTAAAACCTGAAGCGATTGCATTAATCAGTTTGCTTCGAAGTAGGCCATGCAAAATATGTTTGAGCCTGGCTGGTAAAATGGGGAGAGGGAGAAGTGCAAGGAGATTAGAAAGGAATCGTGCTTAATTTGGGAACGTCTCTGAAGATTTATTCCAAAGCATGAAAGCCACGGAGAACACTCCCGCCCAGAGATTAAAGATGCTCTGACTCACATCTCTGAGGCCTGACAATAGCTTATTCAGGAGAGCTGCCTGCAGCCATGAGACAGAGGATACAGTTTTCCCAAGGCATTTCAATTTTCAGGAGAAAAAAGACTAGACTTCATTAATTTCATCAAGTGACAAGAGCTGCCATGGCCCCCATCTCTCCTAAAGCTGGCTATAGATCCCGGTGCTTTTGTTGCCCTGGGAGAAATCACAGGCAGCAGTTACATCTTCTGAATGGCCACTTTCTGGCATTTCCTATTGCATTTGACCTCCAAACAGGAGCAGAGCTAAGAAGCCAGTGGAGGGCCTTTGCCAATCAGGGGGAATGCAGCAACCATCACCCCTTGCCTGCTGTGCCCCTTCATGTCTCCTTCTTCCACAGAAGTGAAATCCAGGGACTAAAGGTGTTCAGCTGTTTTATCATGTTGGCCTCTTCCAGGCTGCCTGGTTCTCCCTGCTGCATGGCCAACTCTGTGAGCATCACACAACCCTTGAGCAGGTGTCCCTGTCTGTGATCCCATGAGATCAGTAGGACATGAGATTCTCCTATTGAGTGCTGGATGTATGGATGGTGCCTGGACCTCAGTATTGCTTTCCCCACAAGCTCGTGATGGCCCCTCTATCCATGCAACCTCCAGGTGAGGTTCCGAAGGAAAGAAGGTGGCACCTGCAAGAGGGTGCATGTGAGTACTGGTGTTGCATTTTCTGCTTTGCTCTTCTCATTAGGTGCAGAAGGGAAAGGGATGGTGAGATTGGGAGAGATGAGATGGCAGGTATAGGAAACAATGGGTTTGTTCTGTCAGCAGACTGCTCATGCTGGAAATCCCTTTGGGAGTGCTGTGGGTGAGCAGCAGGACGCCTGCAGGGCTTCTGGAAGAAGGAATCAGATTCAATGCTTGACTGATGTGGCACAACTTTGACATCACCTCTTACAACTAGTGTAAACACAGCCCTGTGTTTTCACTCACAAGGACCTTTTGGTGGATAACCTGGTGAAGAGTTTGTGGCTGATGCTGTTGACATCGATGCCATCAAGGTGAAGGCTGACATGGGGTACACCATTTGAGGGGTGTCAGCTCTTATCTAGGGAGGTCAGGCTGCTGCTGCAGTGTGCTGCCACCAGGGTCCTTCCACAAGGCACTGTATGGGGTCAGAGGGAAGGACAGCAGCCATGGCACTGTGTTGTCAATGCATGAGAGGTTCCCCTGCATCGCTGTGCAGCAGATCATCTTTGATACATCATTACAGGTTGTCCTTTCTAAGCTGCTGCCATTGCTGCTCCCTGTTCTGTTCTCCAACACAGCTGGAGCAAAACCAAACCTGGTCCCATAAGACCTCTGCAGAGTTGGTTTTGATCTTCCTGCTGATGGGGAAGGACAGCCAGAGCCTGCTGAACAGAAAAGGCTGTGTGCCGGCTCTAGGTACCTAAGTAATTGTAATCATCTCCCATCCATCACCCAGGAGTGACAGCCTTTGTTGCCAGACCTAATGCCCTTTCTGCCATTTCTTTCTCAGAACTGGCTTGAAATTGGTTTTGAAACAGAAGCAAGAGGCTGTATCGGTTCTCTCCTTGGAGGTGTGACAGTGTGTCTGCTTTCTGCCAGGTTAGGTTATCTCTGTTCTCTATGTGCATGTGTGTTCCCATGGCTCTGTCTACTGAGACAGGTAGAAAGGATCCCATCTTTCTCAAGTCAGGCTTGTGGGGTAAGGAGATGACTGATAACACGACATAGCAGAATGACAGCCACCTCCACACTTCACACTGCCCATCCCCTGCACCCTCACCAGCTTTGTCTGAGAGGGGAAGGGTTCAAGGGAGAAATCTGAGGCAGACCCTTTCTACAGTCAGCCCTTCCCTAGTTATCTGCCCTGAGTTCAAACACTGAGTTCAAAGACTGATGCACAAGGTTTCCTCACCTATGGCAATGGGGTCCCATCAAAAGGCACCCGCAGATTTCTAAGTAGTGGAAGGTCACAGGATTGCTTTTTTGTATCTTCTTTCTGAGATTCCTGCCTTAGAATTTGTCTTTCTAAATAGAACCTGTAGCATTGAGAACATGCAAAGAAGTGACAGCCATGCCCCCAGGTCCCTCTGCTCTTCTGCAGCCATGCAGCAAGATTATGATCTTGTGACTGGAGATGTAGTTGCCAAGAGAATCCAAAATCAGAAACAGTGTGGATTTTTTAGTTTTTCCCAGATCACTTTCAGTTTAAATATCAACAGAACAATCAAGGTTTCCCCCATTCTTAAGCAGAAATCTTATAGCACCATCTCATCTTGAAGATTACCATCAACAACACAGCATCATTCAGCAAAAGCAACTGCTAGATCTGGTCCAGTGGCAGTCTGAGACACTGCCAGCTGGTATAGACCTGGTGTGAGGGTAGCCACATTGGGATCCAAGCAGGGCTGGAGGAACCTTCACAATGTTAGTCCATCCTTGTAAAAGAATCTGAGAATATATTTGTTCAACCTGCCCCTTAAACTTCCATGGAATCACACAGTCACAGAATGGTTGAGGTTGGCAGGGGCCTCTGGAGGTCACCTCATCTAGGCATCTCAAGCAGAGCCACCGAGAGTTGGTTGCCCAGGACCATGTCCAATCAGCTTTTGAATATCTCCAAGGATGGAGACTCTACAACCTCTCTGGGCAATCTGTTCCAGTGCTTAGTCACCACAATATACTGGTGGTGCTTGGGGTAGTTCCCTCTCAGATGCAGGACTTTGCATTTCACGTTGAACTTCATGAGGTTCCTGTACTGCCGAGGTCCTCTGGATGGCAGCGTGACCCTCTGGTGTATCAGCCACTCCTGGTTTTCCATCATCAGCAAACTTGCGGTGGGTGCACTCTGCCATCCAGATCATTAATAAAGATGTTGAACAAGATTGGTACTGATATTGACCCCTGGGGTACACTGCTAGCTACTGGCCTCCAACTAGACTTCAGGCTGCTGATCGCCATCACCACAGCCATGACCATTCAGCCAGTTTTCAATGCACCTCACTGTTCGCTCATCTCTGCAAGTGTCATGCTTCACTACCTTCCCTCTTGTATTTCTTCCATACTGCCTTTTGAAGCTGACTTTCAAACACTTCCTCCTTGCACCTGGCTAAAACTTGGTGCCATGTACAGAGAAAAGTGGGGAGAGATGCTGCTTTTCATGATTTGCTCTGTCACTGGACAGAATAGCCCTGGCTTGTAGCACAGGCTCATTCAGCCCTGTTTCATGTCTGTACATCTGAACCTCTTGTTTTCAGATTACTCTGGGGCTGGTTTTATTAGTGGTTGGTTGAGTGGTCTTAGCATGGCTCTTGTGGAATACCCACATCTTCCATTCCATGGAGCATCATGGAGCAGATGGAAATATTCTCAGTGAGACACTCATGCATGTGCAGTATCTACAGATGAGAACATCTCAGTCATTATTGCTGCTGCAAACAGTGCCTGCTATCAGCTTCTGGGTGAACTCAAGTGATATTTACTTGGGCAGTATCAGAAAGGAGCGTTGATGGAAAAGTCCCCAAGTTGTGTAAAAATGACATTGATGCTCCTGGCAGAAAATCTTCAAATGCTGTAAGTGCCCTATTGAAATTGCTTTTTTTTTGTCACTGGATGTTGGAATCTTGACAAAATGCTTGAAAAGAAAAAATCCTTTGGAATGTTTTGACCACCTTTTCAAAAAGAGTGCGATTAATAAATACAATGGGCTTCTTTCCACTTGAGCAGCCCTTAATACCTGGTAGAGTCTTCTGGGCGAACAAGATTAAGGTATGAAAGACTTCGGGAAACAAAACTACCAATAGATTTGGAAAGGACAGAGCATAGAAAAGAGCACCAGACACTCACATTTTGGGATATTCTGGAATTAACCCGGTTTTGTGTTGCCCAGGGGTTATATGGCTAAAAAAGGACATAGGAACTAGTCCTGTGATCAGAATCATGATTTTGGCACCCTTATGTTAGGAGAAATGATGGAAGCAAGTGGAACTGCTCTTCTACCAGTTGGAAATGGATGCTATGGCTAATGTACCTACGCAGCAGAAACACAGAAACAGTATGGATTTTTATGTATGGCTGAGTGACTTAATGACCCTGTGCATTCCTTTTTTTTCTGTAATGCAATAGACCAGCTCTCCTCTCCCACCTGCTGTCCTTAATTGTTGGAGTTCAGGTTTTTTTAAGTATTAAAAAAGGCATGTTTGCCATTAGTCATGTCTGTCTAACCATCATCATGGACCCAGACTGTCCCTCCACTGACCACAAACATCCTGCAGTCAAAACTGTGGTGTTCTCAGCAAGACTCAAAAGCCATAAATGTTTATTTGTTAGTAGAAATGGAGTTTTTCTTGTTCACATATAGATACAAGTTTCTGTAAGTGCTATCTTAAAGCCTGTGAAATGCTGAATAGGAGAACATTAAAGCACCAGGCTCAGGCAGTGCTGGCATTAACTCATCCCTAGCTGATGTGTGGATGCTTTATGCTTTGTTCTCAAATGTACTTTCAGTGATGTTAATAAAATTTCCTTAGAAAAAGAGGGAACAGGTGATCACACAGTCATGGGTGTCTTGTCTGGCTGATTCTGCCTCATGTTGTCATAGCAGCATCACCCCATTGCAGGCTCCTGCATTCAGGTAGGGCTCTTTCGTATGTGCTGGTCTGCTATTTGCAAGTAATAAACAAAAACTGGTGCCCTGCTTTGATTACAAGAGGATTCCCTGTGTTGTTCAAATTGTAAATGCATTTAAATGTGGGAGAAAAATTGGTACTGATTGTCAACACCCACAGGATACCCCTGTAGGGATTTCCAAGGCTGAAAATGCAGCCTAGTTTTGACTTTGATTTTGGGCATCAAAGAAAAGTGCTTTTAAATTTGTTCCCATGTGCTCCGGAGTGCAAGTCAACTTCCCTCTCCTTCCAAAGGAAGCGTACATACTCTTTGGCAGTGCTGTGTCACTACTCATGCAACATGACCCAAGAAGCAGAGCTTTGGTTATTTAACCAGTCCCAGTACATGGTTCTCTCCAGCACATGGTCCTTTCCAGCTCCTGAGCCACAGGTCTACACCTTGCCCTGAGTCTGTGCTGATCACCCATCATCCTGGCACCATTTACTAGGATCACTAGCTGGATCCTAAGAGGGATGCAAGGCCATCGGATGAGATGTCATGTCATGCAGTGTCATGTAATGCTGCCCAGGTGACAATCCAGCTTGTTGTCTACCTAACTTTGCTCTTTGTCATACTGGCCACATAGGAAGCCACATAGGTCTGGAAGGGCTCTTGTGACTTTCAAACCTGTCTTTGTGTATCATCACAGTCCAAAAGTAGCATGGGTTTCTGTAGGAGATATAAAACAGCAGTGTGTCAATGAACCATGACAAAACATGACACAAGAACTGAGCCTACTGAAAAGACACTACAATTCCAGCTTTATTTGTAGAAGCAGCCAAGTCTGAAACCTGCAACTGTTCCATTATTTCCCACAAACGCACAGGTGAATAGTCAGTGGGGCATTATCTATGTGGAGATATGAAAGAAGCCCATGTCCAGTGCTCCAGCTGTGACTCTTGCAGAGCTGACTGACTATAACCAGTAAGAATGCCCCACAGTGACTGAAGGGTTATGCCAGCCCCAGCTGGGACATGGCACTGAGCTGTGACAGTGCATGTGAAGGACTCAGGTATCACACACCCCCTTGAGAGCCAGGAGGTCCTTGGGGGGGGCAGAGAAAGTGCCTGTGCTCCTCAATTCTCCTGTTAACACTCTCAAAGAGGCATCTCTCCTTGCGTCTGATCCTTGTGGCTTCCTGCAAGTTCAAACTGTCATCCATGGAAGCAGATCCTCAGTCAGGGCAGATCACCATCTGACTAATTCAACTTGCTCCATAAAGAAAGGGCGAGCAGATGCATGTGCATTTGAGGTTGATTTGAGCCAGTTGTGATTTGGGGCATGTGCTAAAACAACAGAAAAAGCCAACATGCACACACATGCACAGAACAGGTAAGGAAGAGAAGAGTGGAGATCTAAAAGGATCCTATATCTAGGACCAATCTGACTGCCGCCAATTTTTCTTCTTAGTTTGCCCTGGCAGAAAAAGACCAACATGATTCAGGTGTCTAAGGAAACTTTCAATCATATATAAAGAGGGAGAGAGAGAGGAAACTAGAAAATGGGATGGAATTGCGCTGTGATGCTGTGACCTGTCTATGCCCCAAGCTCTGTCTTAAATTGGAAGGAAAGTGCCAATTAATCTGATACTGAAGAAGGTATAGGCAACAAATCCATTTCATGTCTGCTCATTTTCCCCCATGACATGTAGTCCTCTCTACCTGGCTAACTGGAGATAGCTTGCTAACAGCTCTCTGATGTGGGTTTAATTAAATACCTCTTGAATGCCTCAGAGTGGTGGGCAAAGGCGGTGGAGTCATTCCAAGCCTGACACACTGAGGAATGGCCTCACCTCTAGGGCTGCTCTCTTCATCATTGAAAAAATGCAGATGCTGTGGGAGCATCTCTAATAATGACGGAGCTGGAAACTAAAAGCTGACAGCATCTGGCTGTGGAAAGGAGGATCTTATGGGGAATGGCTTTAAGCTGACAGAGGGAAGACTTAAATTAGACATGAGGAAGAAGTTCTTACTATGAGGGTGGTGAGGCCCTGGCACAGGTTGCCCAGAGAAGCTGTGGCTGCCCCATCCCTGGCAGTGTTCAAGGCCAGGCTGGATGGGCTTGGAACAGCCTGGTCTAGTGGAAGGTGTCCCTTCCACTAGCCGTAAGCAGAGGCTTGGAACTCGATGAGCTTTAAGGTCTCTTCCAACATAAACCTTTCTGTAATTCTGTGATTCTATGGTCTGCACATCCCAGCAGTTCTTACAACACTGCAAAGAAGATGTTTGATTACCCTGCAGCAAAAGAAGGGCTCTGAGGGAGGGGAGACACCTCTGTAAGGTATGTATGCAAGACAAGGATGATGCTGTTGTATCCCAAGAAGGGCTGCAGATCCTTAAAGGGGGTGGAGTAGTGAAGGCTGGAGAAAAGAGGAAGAAGATGTGCTCTGGAAGAGGACAGCCAATGAGAAGAGCAGCAAGAACTAGATGTGTTGAAGCATAGCTCTGTCCCAAGTCCATGAGTCACTTCAGCAGGTCACTTCTGTTTGGTGGATGTACACTGGTCTTGGTGTATTGTCTGAGGAGAAGCATTCCTGCCTAGGAATTGGGACTGCTCTATGCTGAGACCATTTGTGCCCTAAATAATATGGAAAAGTGTGATTGATTTTACAAAGGGTGAGCTTTGGCATGTGGAGATGAAGGGGGAGCATGCCATGGGTACCAGGTAGATTGTGGACCAGGTAGATGCTCCTGCAGTGAATTCAAAGCCTCAGCTATGGCACAACTTTTCCCTCTTCTTTAAAACACCCATTTTCCCCCCTCCCCATCCCAGGAGGAGGCTGGGAGTGCAGTGTAGAGGCTGAGTGCTGCAGGAGAGAGCTTGCAAATAATCTGAGAGCAAGAGAAAAGATTTCAATGAGGCTTTCAAAGAGTCTATTTAGCTTATCAGAAAGGAGGTCAAGAGGTGATTTGATTACAGTGCGTAAGTGCCGGCAGCAGAAGAAAACACCAGTTTCTAAAGAGCTTTTTAATCTATCAGAGAAAGCCAGAACAAGAGCCCACGGCTGAGATATGAAGGCAGACAAATGCAAATAAGACATAGGGAGCATATCTTTAGCAGAGAGGGAGATAAATGGAAAGAGCAAACTCAAGGAGAATGGTTCTTAGTATCTCTGGGTGCCTTCAACTGGGAGTTGGATAACAGGCTTAAGCCAGAGAGAAGCTGGGTTTATAGGCATTTAGGAGCCTATAAGGTGGCCTGGTGCTTAATTTTCTCTTAATAGCAAGAAAATCCAAGTTCCTTGCTCTTGTGAGGGCAGAAAAATGTTTGAGCACAGGCTTTGGGCAAAACCTGCTTCAGTCACCAGCTCAATGTTCATGGTTTCTAAGTCAAAACCATATCTTGGCTTCCAAAGGCTTGGTGGACTGAGCCTGTTTGGTGTTCCTCCTGGGAACGGGCCGGCCCTATGCTGGTGAGAAATTCCAGCCTAGTAGAAGGAAAGACTCTGCCATGGGTAGGAATTAAGGTATTGCCAATTAGGAGCATAAACCAAGAGAAGATACAGCAGAAGTCCATCTCATCATGCACCTGTGTCTGGCACTGGTAGAGGACTGTAGCAGGAGTTTAGGGGAGAAAAAACGAGTCTCGAGTGATCATCCCCTGAAGTTTCTTCTTTGTTTCCAACAATTTGTGGCTGATGGATGCCTGAAGTGGAGGCTGACACACAGCTATTGACAGGCCCCAAAGGATGCTTCTCCCGTGAAATTTCCAGGCTGCTTTTTGATCTATTACACTTTTGCCTGGAGCAATAACATCCATAACTCAGTAACACAATGTGTGAAAAAGTACATCCTTTTGTGTGTTCCAAACCCTCTGATCCTCTCACTGGTGCCATTTTTATGGTATGAGGAGCACAATATAACTACTAATTGCCATTTCTTTGTGCTGTTCAGGATTATTTAGGCTTCTCTCCCACCCTCCTGGATATTTAGGGCATGGTATCCTGATGGACCACCCTCCTGTGGTCAAAGTGGTATATTCACTCCATTAGCGGATGTGTCACAGCCAGCCCATCAAGGTGTTCTACATGGAGGCCCAGAAGATACTCATGCTAGAGCCATCCTCCAGAGTCGGAAAATGAAGGGTGAGAAGAGTATATACAAAAAATATGCCAGAAAATACAGCTTATCTTGAATTGGCCAGGAAAATTCTTATTGTGTGTTTTTAATTTGCCCTATCTCTAACCCCAGGATTTCTGGTGTCTCTGGGAGAATGGACACCAAGCTCAAGCAGAAGAACTTCCCAGCACTAATTTCTGTGTTTCTCATCTGAATCCCTCCTATTTGATGATAACACTGAGGGTTTCTAAGTCTGAATCCTCCAGGGATGTCTTGGCAGCTATGTCTTTATTATTGCTGTGTTTTCTCCTTTTCCTCTGTACATCTTATTCAGTAAACGAAAACTTTTAACAAATAAACCAAACAAGACCTTTGTGACCCAGGGGCTATTTGCTGGTGAAACCAGTATTTAAGTATTTACTACTTGAATATGAAGGAATTTCCTGGAATGAAGGAATTGTGCTGTCTATCACGTAAGGCAGCCTATTCAGCATTGACTTAAAGTTCTGGTAAAGTCTAGGAAATGATTTCGTATTAGTAATAGGTGCTTACAAGCAAGTAGGTAAACCCTACCATGACTGGACCCATCTTCATTACCCTCAATTCCACTAGCTGTGGTAATAAGGGTCCATCTGCAAGCGGGAAAAGTAAGACAAAAGTCGGTCACCCTGCCAAATGTTTGCCAAAGCCTGCTGAAAGCAGCTCTTCCATCTGAAACAAACAAAAGAACTATGAAAAAAACACTTTGATTCAGTCCACATTCTTTATATATATATATATATATGGCTCTAAAAATCACCTTTTTTTGAATTATTACCATTTTTAATTTAATTTATAAAATGTAAGTTCAAATAAAGGTTAACTAGCTAAAATCAGAATATGTAAGGGAAACATACTACTTGACCCATGCTGAGAATTAAGTAGTTTGGGAGGGCAACGGAAGTCAATGTTGAACTTTCCAGTGCAGCCCATGCTGGAATTTTCAGCTCTTGAAAGGTAAGTCGGTTGTGACAGCTGTTTCCCATGTTTGTTTGAGTGGGAAACCAGAGTGAATAATCCTGCCTATTCGAGTCATTAGGAATGTATGGGAATTTTCTGTTCGTTACAAAACAGCATGTGCTGAGTTTCCACTGAAAGTTGCACCACCAATTCCCAGCTGGACAAACTGGGAGGTAGTCTTGATGTGGAAGAGTTTACAATGCAGATACACAGACCAAACACTGTTAGTACATAATAAAGCCCAGACCCTCTAAAATTGGACTTTATTTATTTCAGTAAGGGCTAGAGTGTCTGCACAGAACTTAACCTTTGATTTTCTGAATCTGTTTCTACCTTTGCATAGATCATCCTTATTCCAAGAGTTAAAAAACTTGCCCAAAACTTCACTTGCTATCATGGACTTTTTCCTCAAGTGCCTACTAAGGAGTGGGGGAAACATACTGCTAAATGTGGTTCCTCCATGGTTGCATTTAATCACCCTTATTCCTTGGAAGCCACATGAAGATGTAAGCATGCAACAGCAGCCATCTAGAGATGATCCTGGTCCAGCCAGGCTGTTCCTGTTCCCACTCACTGTCACAGCTGTGCCACTCATCCCAAGTGTGCAGCGGGGATGGCACAGGGTCCTGGGCACAGGTTGGAGTCGTGCCTGATGGGGTGCACACTGGGCTTTTTCCGCAGCACCATCAGCATAGCTTACCAGGAAAGAAGGAGCAACAAAGCCTGGCTTCATATGCATTCATGTCATCCTGTCCCCATGGCGCTCATGCCATGGTGGCCATCCCTGGATGCAGTGACAGGATGATTAAATAAACAATATTTAAAGTCCCCAAAATTCAGGGTTGTCCTGCTCTGGGTAAAGGAAGGCCCAATCTTGAGTTTCCTTCCTTTCTTCACCCCAGAGACTGAATTTCAAGGGTTCAAAAACCACATACCTGTCTTCAAAAGGTAATAACCCATTTTGCTTCAATGATTCTTTTCCTCTGAGCTTTTCAGGGTCATCAAATGTCATTTCCCAGTTTAGGGCTTCATCCCCATCACTATGGAGCTATAAGAAAACAAAGTAGAAAGGCAAGGTGGGATTCTCAGCTCACCCCTTGACTCCCTGAGGCTTTACCCAAAGCATTGATTTTCATGAGGCTTATGCTACAGCTTCAAGGAAGTCAGTGCCAGCAGCCACAACATGACAGCATCCAAACACCATTCATCAAGCCAGCATGATTTGCTTTCAGCTGCTTTTAATCTTTCCCAGGCTCTCTGAGGGAACAGCTTGGATCCTCCTATGAATTGGAGAGTTCAGTCTCCCTCAGCAGACCCCAGATATGGGCAGTTAGCAGAGACAGGCTCTTCAGCAGGCACAAAATAAAGGGATGGATTTCTTTTAAAGGGATGATGTTAGTGTTCTGGGAAGAGCCTGGACTCGTACTCATTAAGTCTGCAGTCTCCAAAGTATTTATAGAGAGTAAAAGAGCATAACTGGTGGAAATTCTTACTGTTGTAGTAAATGATCAATGCACTTATTCGCAGAGTCATAGTGTTTCTGATTAATTCATAGCCAGAAATAATAGTGGAGTACCTGCTGCGTTGCTATTACCTTATCTCTGCCTCACTGGTTGATTCTCAGGTACAAGCGAAACCAGCCCTTAATTACTTGGTTAAAAACCTGTCTGCTGCTGGGGAACAAATGGAATGATACATCCACCTCTGCTACTGCACTTCACAGCTCCCAGAGATAATTGAATGGAAGGAAACATACTTCAAAGTTTCTCAAGAGCCAGCACTGACAATAAACATGCCCTAAGGAGCAGCCAAGGTCCAGGGAATGGCTAGATGAAGGCATGACCTGCACCAGGGGCAAACTTCACATGCTGGTGTAGAGCTGAATCATTTGTGTCCTGATTTCAGAACCTTTACTGTCCCATTCATATAGCTCTCACCTGGTTTACACTCATCTGTGATGTTCTCCATCTTTTAGAGAGAAGCTGATGCCTTGAGACACCCCTGCCGTTCCTGGCCTGAAGCAGGAGTACCACCAGGCATTCATCCCTGTAACCCTGCCTAGTGCTGCTGGGCAACCCCTCCAGACAGGACAGCAGGCAGTGTTGCCTACAGCCCAGGCAGCAAAGCTCAAAGAGAGCCATCTAGCACTCACCACATCTCTGGTACTGGCTGGAGACCTATAAGCATCCCGTGGCTTCAGCCAAGCAGATTCAGTGACTGAAGTCCTCTGAAGTTTGGCAGTACATGGGACCATCAGGGAGGCATGCGGAAACTTAGACCTATTCTCGAGGGGGATGTATCCATCAGTGGGACACTAGGGCAGATATTCCCAGATGTCCTCCAGTTGTGGGCAGCCTTGACCATTAACTCCAGGACTGTATCCCTCAGTCTTGCTGGTGTCATTGCCCAGACATGACTCGTTCATTGAGTCACAGAATAACTTAGGTTGGAAGGAACCTCTCTGGAAGCCTCCGATCTGACACCTCTAAAAGCAGAGCAAACTTTGGTCAGGTTGCCTATGGCTTCATCCAGCCAATATCTCTAAGGATATCTCTTAAATATCTCTAAGGACTAAGATTCTCCACCTCTCTGGGCCCCTGAGCCAATGTCTGACCATCTGGAGGGTGAGTTTCTTCCCTAACATCTAATTGGAATTTCACTAGTCACAACTTGCATCCATTGCTCACTTCCTTTCACTTGGCATCTCCAAGACTTCTGCTGTTTCTTCTCAGAACCCTCCCACCCCAGTCAGTGGCTCTATCCTCAAAATTCATTTTCATCCTCCTTCCCTTGCTGGCTACACCAACATCCAAACAGTCATCTCCTATGGAGATGTACCAGGATACTGGTTTCTTCAGGTGGGTTAGGGCATCCTCTTAGGGCCCAGGTTTTCAGGGCTATGTAGTTATGGAGCAGACATTCAGATGCCCTTGACAGGGCAAGCAGCCGGGCTTGTTGATGCCGCATTAGTACACTGCTGCAGGATGGATGTGATTGCTTCTGAGACACTCTTTTTAAGAGCACAGGCAAATAAAAATGCAGGAGAAAATCATCCGCGTTACATGGTGGTGCTTTTAATTGCCTTGGCTAAATGAGAAATTAAACACTGGAAACTTCAAGTCCTGTTTGATGTTTAGCATCTTTGCTCCAAAAGGATGGTTTCTCCGGGCATGGCTTTGGTACACCCAGGAAGCGTGAAATCACTCCCAAATTGCTCAACGTGCAAGGTAATTGGTCTCCATTGCCTGGAACACTCTGGCTGCAGACTCAAGGAGCAGACACCATCTCCCAAGTGGAACAAACTGTGCATTACCACAGGGGCTGTTTACATGGTACCCACGTGCCTGGCATTGATGGCTTTGAATCACTGAGGCATTGATAGCTCCTTGTCTAACTAGTACAGAGACTTTCTACTGCTTCTTTGGAGGAGCTCAGTGGCTGGCAAGGTTGAGGAAGTAAGTCCCTGAGACAGAGCAAGAGGGAGATTTCCCATCATCAGCCCTGTGCCACGCACCTTCCATTTTCTCCTTGTTATGCTCAATCAAGACACATTTGGTTTCATATTAAGAGGATCTGAAAAGAGAAAAGATTGAATGTGGCACGCATTAAAGCATGTTTCTGCAGATGGAGAAGCACATTCTCGCAAAGGCTTGGAGCTCTTCCCCCCACCCCCAGGCAATTTTTGCTCTCTGAAATAGGACTTGTGATGGTATCACACCTGCCAGTTTTGTTTGCCTGGTGCCATTCCTACCCTCTCCAGCTCTGCAATGACAGTCTTGTTCTCATCTCCAGTGATAACATTATGGATAACACTATGGGCTCTGCACATATGTTGAGAATGTGTCAGCCATGGTATGATCACTCTATGCAGCAAAGATGCTCCAAGGCCAAACAGTCCCATACCCCTTGTTCCTTGTACAGATACATCACTCACCAGTGGCCATCCTTGCTGCCTCATCCATGTTCTGCCATGCCTTTGGAGCTGAACATGGGGATGAAACACATTGTTAAGGATTTATGTTCAAGGATTTATACAATGGCTCAGAGACATTCCCTGCTCTCTTCTTTTATTCTTTCCTAATAACTTCTTGCAGCAACAGGAAAGGTCACAAGAGTGCATTGCAAATGTGCAGCTCTCCAGGATCCCAAAGCAGGGATGAGATCCAGTTTCAAGCTCATGGGCCAAGCTTCAGCAAAAATCCCCTCCTCGCACTTCAGGACCATCTACCCACAGCTTCTGTAATGTCCATAACCCCAGAAACCCCCAGGGAAGGTACAGCAGCTCCCATCCTTCCACACTTCTCAAAGCTGTTTCATTAGCAATATTCCTGGGTATGATCTGCTGCCAGATTGCAGGAAATCTTGGCAGGCTCATGGGATGTCAGGGTTTGGAAATCAACACAACAGAGGCATCGGAAATCACCATGCTGGTGCGAAAGTACAGCTTAACAGGCAACATGGTCTTGGCAGATAAAACCCTGCTGCCCGGAGAAGGGGCCAGCTGCTGGCAGTGGGAGGGAGACATCGGGAACAGGGATGCTCAGCTCCTCCGGACACCACACACTCAATGTGCAAATTGCTTTTGCTGGCCAGCAGGTAAGGAAGGAGAGAGGATGCAGGTTTCGCCCAGTTCTACTCCACTAGTGATAGCTCCAGCTTATTTCAGCAGTGATAAACATCATCTCATTACCAACAACACAGACCACACAATTACAGCATGTCTCTGATCAGAGTAGCGATAATCACCAACGTGAGCTCACCTCCTCCACTCACTCATTTGTGTATTTTGGAGGTTTCTTAATATACCAAGAGACAGTGAAATTAGCGCTAATCCATCCCCAGCAGCATCCTGGACAGGAAAGAAGAGCTGTCAGCACCGCCACATCCTTCTGGACAGACACTGTAGAGATCAACAGCTTTGATACCTCAAGGAAACTCCCAAGAGCTTCTCCTGGCATCAGTGTCTCCTGCCTATGCCTCCCTATGGTCCTGGTCCTCATTTTGTCCCTGTAACCAAATGATAACCTCCAATAAGGTGATCTGCATGTCCCATACAGATACCTTCCCAAGGCTATAAAGTCCAGTAGCAAAAGGGGCTACAAGAGCCGCATGTGAAGGCAGAGAAATGTAAATGTGGAGTGGAATACTGTTAGGGGTTTTTTGCCTATGGATCAACCACTGGAGCAACCTGTGCAGGAAAGTGGTGGGGCTTCCATTTTTTGATGGCTCTGAATCATAGGTGGCTTCTCAATCAGCTATTCCTGGCTAAGGCACCCGTGTGGCATCATCTTTAAGAGACCATCACAGCCCCTGAAAGGCTCTGACACTTGGCACAGACCTCTCTGGGTCCTCATCAGCACCTTGATGTCTGCAGGGTTAAGGTTATTGCTGAGAAATTCTGCTGAGCTGGGTGCTTTTCTGAGTGTGAAGGTGGGCAGAAGGGAAAGGCCTTGCAGGATGCACCCTGGTGTTTCCTCCAGCCCCAAGAAGTATGTCATCATTCTCTGTTATGGCTCCGGGGGTATTTTTGAGGCCTCTGGGTTCATTTAGTTAGTTCATTTCATTTGGACCAGACACAATGCGTTGTCAAAGTCAAAGACCAGAGCCTGGAAAGGGAAGTCTTAAGCTGTGAATAAATCCCTAGGAGGAATAGCTATAGAGACCACATCAGAGCTCCACTATGGATGGGGATGGATTGAAGAGACTTACTTTCAGAGCTAGCTGGAGAAAGCCCTGCTCCCTCTTCTTGTGGCTGCACCCACCTCCTTTCCCTGTGTGGGAGCTGAGCCTGTCCCCTCCTGATAGCAGAGTTCCATGAGTCCCCTGCAGCGTCCTTCAAGGGCTCTGGTGACACTGGTGCTTCGTTCTTTCCACCCCTTTTCCTGCCCCCTCCTCCCAGCCTGAATCCCTTTAGGGCAGGAGCGTTGATCTTCCCAAAGCCCCCAGGATTTGAACTGATCCAGTGCTCAGGGTCCATGTCCATCACATTTCCAAAAGCCCACCGAGTTTTCCCTGTCCTTGCTTTCATCCTCCTCCTCCTTTATGTTTTGCTGTCTTAGGTGAACACAGGACACTTCAGAGATCTCAACCAGCACTGATGATTTGAAGCCAGCTGGTGGAGCAACCTCAGGTACATGGAGAAGAGCAGGGCACTGCTGGGTGCCTTCCCAGGAGAACTGAATCAGAGCCAGAAGAAATGACAGCACAAGCTGGTCTGACTCAGGCTGGGGGTTTCTCCCTCCCTTGGTTACTGAGCCCAGTGGCCCTTCCTGGTTTTAAATGAGCAAAATCTTTGCTAAGCTCCAGATTACGTTCCTGGGTCACCAGCAGAGATGGCCTCTAGCAAAGCCCTGGATTTTGTCTCTAATTATCAGTGGGGATATTACATTCTTGCTGAAAAAGAGATGAGAAAAAGCCAGCATCTGCAAACCCTGCTGTGGAGCTGAGCGTCTGCTTGATGGAAGGATGATAATCAGGAAGAGAGAGGTCAACAGAAGATGATCTTCTAAGTCTTCCTCTATAGACTGAATCTCTAATGTGTTTACTTAGCCAGATGCAAATCCTTTTCGCAAACTTATGGCACTGCTGAGTGCAAGCACATGCAGAAAATTAACAAAGCTGGAGCATTAATTCCTCATCTATCACCACTACAAGACTCCTGGTGCCTGCGTGGGAGGAAGAAAAATGTTCTCTCTTCAGCGTCCAGGGAGAGGAAACTGAGTTTCCAGCAGCATTCTCCAGTTCCTAACCAAGAGACCCTGTCCACCACCTTGCCACTGCGCTTCCCTGATTTGCTTCTTCCCTGGGTCCCTGCGAACTGATTCTTGCCCTTGTCCATACCCAGCAGTAAAGTGTACCTATGGCCAGTGAACTTACTAAGGCAGGAGATCTTCAGAAAACCAGTAATGCCATCAAGTGCAAAACCTTCAAGTGTGGCCAGGAGCAGGTGGAAGAGTATAACAGAAGCCTGGTGTATAGAGCTCTGTGCCTGCTGAAGAGAGTCCTGCCACCTCCTGCCTGGAGGTTAGTTTCCTTGCTGTGGACTAGAGAAGCATCCTAGGGACCACTCTGCTGGAGTAGAAACCTCTCACAGCCATCTTATTGCTTGCTAGGGCAAGAGCAAAGTGTCATTTGGGAAGTGGGGACACTGTGTTTGGTTGTTCACATATGTTTGATCTATGATGGAGGAGCAGGAGAAACTGGAGACCAAGCCAAGTGTTACTCCATGGTTGTGAAGCCACCAGAGATTCCCCATCTAGCATCCTGTATTGGACTGGAAAGAGTGTGCTGACTGGAGGACGAGGCATGGGCAGGAAAGGTCAGGAAGGCAGCACAGCATGTGCTGAGCTGCTCACAGCGCAGGCAGCCATGGGTTGGGGCAGGTCAGTGTATTTGGAGCTTAGCTTTCCACAGTTCATTTTTCCCTCTGCTCTTGGCAGAACACGTGCAGGTGTATGTGTGGTGTGGCTTAGGTTCAAGGTCACCTTGTTTTCAGCCCAGCACAATAAAACCATGCAGGAGTGAGATATAACAAAAAAGCTGTGTGGCTTTGAGCCTCTCAGAGAGTGATGGGTCTTGAAACAGATCACAGCTACCTGAAGGTTAGAAAGCTTTATGTCCACTGCCGTTGCAGGTCACCACCTAAGACACCCTGCTCCAGTAGTGCAAAGGTCTGGGAATCCCCCCTGAGCTGACAGTGACAGCTACAGGGGAATGGGACTGGCTGAAGCAGAAACTGTTTTCCAACCGCAGCCAGCCAGGTCAATTGAAAACTAAAGATGAAGGCACTCAGGCCGGGTCTGCTGTCACTATCAAGTTCATTATCTCCCCCCACCATCAGAAAGAGGGCAACTATTCACGTAAGACACAGCTAATAATATCTGAGTACAGGACATTGCTGCTAAATTATAGGGAGGGCTTTGGAAGGGAAATTAAGTGTCATTTTCAAGCCCGATAATAGGGGCTGTGCAGCATGAATCCCGATGAGGGAGCGGGCTGGAGGACAGCGTGTGGCTTATGCAACTGTCCCCGTCCTCCTCCATCGGGCTGAGCTGGGCTGGCAGGATGTGTGCTAGGGGACTGAGGAGCAGTGGACTTGAAAGGCAAAGGCAGGTGAAAACAAAGAGCAAAGCAGGTATCTCAGTCTGAGGGTAAAGCATCAGCTACAGGGGCTTTACAGTGATGCTTCTAGAGGAGAAGGCTCAGCCCTTCCCTCCCAGCACAGTGTAGGAGCTCTCAGGACAGCACATAAGCTACCAGGAACAGGAGGTATCTGCTAATGGGCCAGTTCTGCGCAGGTTTTAGGAGCAATCAAACCCAGTGGGGAAACTGAGGCACGGGGAGACTGCTCAACCTGTGCTGTGGCTTGCATCTTAATGCAATTCTTGAGTGCTTCTTGGTGATGTGAGCTGTGGTGCTGCTCCCTGAGGGCAGCTGCATTCCTGCGTCTGGCAAAGCATTTCCCACTTCAGATTACAGCCACCCCTTGATCAAAAAACGTGTTACAGAGAAGCACAAGTGCTCTCTGACCAAATGCTCCCTGGCTGCTAACAAACCTCAAGTACCAACACCATGTTCTTGGACATCTGTGGAGCATCCCTGGCTCTGAGCTAAAAATTCACACTCCATCAAACATCACAAACCTGCCAGAGCCCCCTCTCCTCCTCAGTCCCACTGTGCTTTCCGCTAGGTCTCATAGACACTCAGTTTTGGGACAGGGAGTAATTTTACAGCAACACTATCGGGGTGACTAAATGAAAATAAGGATGTGTAGCAGCTCCTGCTGTGTCCGGTACATGTAAAGACCAGTGTCCCCTTCCTGCCTGCTGTTGCTCAACTTCCTCGACCTTGGATCACTCTACAGGGCCCCTCCTGTAGCTAACTGGGAAATGCTCCATCCCCCTGATGAACAGGGGAAGCCGTGATTACACTAATCAACTGCTCATTAGTGTTACTTGGCTTCAGCTGATCATACATCAGCCCCGTGGTGTGCCACCACCTCTGTCACCAGGGGATGCTGAAGTTCCTCAGCTGTGTTGCTCTCCCTCCCTGGTTCTGCACACAGATGGAGAAGGGCCCCCCAGGGCTCTGCTGAGATCCAGCAAGCAAATCTCAACCCAGACATGAGCTCTTTCAGACTGTGCTTCTGTCTCCTCTCCCATCTCCATCCTCACATCACTCACAGCCACTTACCCCATCTACCTCTGTGACAGCCTGGCCTGAACAGCACATGGGTGTTTAGTCCTCGTGGCCACCACGTTGCCTCTCCCAGAAGCAGGCTTTCCAGGTCTGTGACTGAGATAAAGCTGCTCTGAAGTGTTTCATTCCCAGGTCTAACAGCCTGGCTGCAAGGAGCAGAGCCAGGAGAGGGTATTGATGGCAATGAAATTGTATCCTGTCAGGAGGCTGAGACAGAGGATGGCGCTCTGCAGGTGCCATCCTTCCTCTTATTCTCACCCCTCTCCATCCTGCCAGCCCCTGCTAATTCACAGGAGGTAATTAACCAGTGCTCCATCAACTGCTTCCATACCGCAGAAGGTGGCAGAGGGATTTTTCTGCATGTGTACACATGGAGTGCACTTTACCAGCTCAAAATCAAACACCAGGACAGAGCCAGGGAGAGCAGAGACCTCCGCAGCCTTGGGCAGGATGTGGGGATGGTGATTTGCCTGGTGTGCTGCAAACCTGGGTGCAATGTGGGGACCCAGACACCCGCTCCTACCAGCAATGGAGCAGGAGATCTCTAAGATGGGCACTTGGAGAGATCTGATCCCTCAGCTGGAGGGAGCAGAGGCCCTCAGTGCTGGAGCCAGAGGTGGCTCCAGCTCCTTCTTAGTCCATATGGATGTGACAGCTCCAAGAGCCAGGCCCTGGGCAGGCAGAAGAGTCACCACTGGTCTCATCCCTCCTCCTTCACAGCTGTGACACGCGACAGAAATTGCCCTGGGGTCCCTGCAGTCCCTGGGGACTCCCTACAGAAGCCTTCCCTTTGGGTCCATTATCCTGTCAGCTCTCCGCAAGGAGGTCTCAAAACCAAGACCCCAGCTCAGCAGAGTGCTAGGGACAAGCACACAGCTGTGTCCTGGCAAGTCTCAGCCTCTTCCAGCCATCCCCATTGAAGGGCTGGGATGCAGCAGTGCTCTCCCCCTTCCCTTTCTTCCTTTGCTCCATCCTGTCAGTCAGGCTCTGTCTCAGAAAGGCTTCCTCACATAGCAGCTACACTGGCTTTACAGAGATGCAATTAAGATGAAACCCACTTATTTAAAGCAGCTCCTCTCCCAGTGTCCCTCTCTAATGTCACCTTTGATCACTGAAAGCAGCCCAGCCAGATTGCCAGGGACGCGTCCTCTCATTTTCTCCCTCCTCCCCTTGCTCCATTCAGGCAAAACTCTTCCTGCTGGTGCTCCGAGCATTTTGCAGAGCAAAGGACCTCTCATTTTTGCACTGATCAGCAGGGAAAACAGAGCTAAGTGCCCTGGCTGTGGCCCATGAAGGTTGGAGAGGTTGCAGAGATGATGCTGACTGTTGGGCTCAGACAGGCTTGACCCAGGCACAGTGCTGCCCTGTGGTTTGTGCTGCAAATAAGGGTGGACTGCAGCCGGGCAGGGACCCCCATACTAATACATCTGAAAGGAAATACCCTGAATGTGCTGGGGGAGAGCAATCACTGATAGGAGAGGCTGGACCATATTCACTACTTGTAACAATCAGTTCTGCTCAAACCACCCTTTAGGCACAGGCTTAGCTTCAAACCCCCAGGCAGGCCCAGCTTCCACATGCATACAGGAGCTGCTGGATCAGGGCTCTTCTTAGCATCTATCTAACCCCCATCCATCTATCCACACGTTTGATTGTCAGGCACTGAAAAAGCCTGGCTCTCTTTGCCATTAAATGCATCCATCAGGTTGCATTTTGTATTAGGCTGGAGGTTCCCTGGTTGTCAACGCTTCCACCCACACAGGCAGCTCTCTCCTCAACAACTCTTGCTGCCTCCAAACCTCCCTGTGTCACATTTTCTTTGGAAATGGAGAGCAAATCCACGTGTATCCCCCCTCCCTCCACCCTCCCAGGGAGATGGCAAAGCAATTTACAGTGTTCCCTGCATGGACAGGCTTCTCCATCTGAACTCTTTAGTTCAATCTGTTTTGTTTTGATCTGCAGGAGAGATGTCTCTTGCTGCAGGTGGAGAGCAGAGTGAGAAGCTGCCCGGTTACAGAACACGGGTGATTTGCAGCTCATCATCAGCCCAGGGCCAGGTGCATCTCTACTGCCATTGCAGGGTGACGCTTTAGTGCTTGGAAGCAAAAGTTGTCATGCCAAAAGTCTCAGCACTGATATTCCAGCTCACTGTGATCCCTGAAGATCTCTGATTTAGCAGCTTGTGAGAGTTTCTAAGGGTTGCTCCCCTACCTAGGTAACAGGAATGGGTCCTGGCCAGATCTGGTGTGACTCTACAGTGGCAGACCTCAGCCCCTGGCTCAACTAAGTCATTTGGTCATTGGTGACAGGGAAGAATTTGTCAGGTCTCAGCAGAAGATGCAGTTTTAGAGTCATCTCACTCCAGCAGACTGCACACGCACACTCCTCTCCCCATTCCTCCTTTGGTTAGAAGCTGGGAACAGCAGGGAAAGGTTAAATGCACCCCTGTGCTCCTTCTGGTCCATGATGCTAGTTAAGCTTGAAGCTGGCTGTCAAAATCTTGATGCTTCAGGAGAGAGGGACCAATGGTGATTCTGGGGAGGCCAGCAAATAACCCAGCCCTGGTGTTGCTTCTTGCCTGTAAATCAGTGCAGATGGGCCACCGCTAATGTGCTGAGAGCCAGGTCCTCCTCAAAGCGGCTTATACAAAGCTGAGCTGATGAAGTGCAGCAGAGCTCCTCCAGCACACGATGCTGCAGCAGCCAGAGAGGGTTAAACACGAAGCAAATGGTTTCTCAGGAACACTGAGGTCTCAATAGCGCAACCTGCTCTGCCCACAGCCGCTGAGCTTTGAACAGTGACTGCCTGAGCACTTGTCCCTGCCGCCTGCCTCTTCTGGGTCCCTCCTCCTGCCCTCTCACTGTGCGGAGACCGGCTTCTGTCACTTAAAGGCGTGATCAGGAAATGGAGGGCTTTTAAAAGCACTGCTATTAAGAACAATACAAATAACGGAGCAGGAGCACATGTCTCTCTGCAGGCCCATCACCTTCTGCTTGCTCGGATTGAAGTGTTTTGCCATCAGAGCATGACAACATGCTGATACATCACCCGAGCCGCAAAGCTGCTGGCGTTATTACTGTTATTAACCAGGCTTTCCAAATAAAGGCAGCAGCACAGCGTGTGTAAGTGCCTGCGTGTCAGCCCACCCTCCTAACCTACTAATCGGTCAGCTAATCTCACCCACATAACTTAACACATGGATAGAGGTTGCCAGAAGACTCAGTTTGTGCATGTGCCACTGGGAAACAGGCAGTAGGATGGGGCAGAGTGCCAGTGACCACCCTGCTGAGGCATCTCAGCCCCTTACTAAGCATCAGAGAGCACCCTGGGAGAGTTTTCAATACCCAGCCTCTTACCTCTTTAGACTGAAGGGAAAATATTAAAACCACAGGCTGCGGGTTCTTTCAAGCTCTGCTGCTCAGGGAACATCTTGCTGATTCTCTGGTCCAGGATGGAGCCAGCACCAAGCTACAGAGCCCAGGGGAGGCTGGGGCTGAGCCCTCTGTTGCGCCATAAAGCTGGCAGGGAACAGTTCCCAAAGCCTGGGTTTGACATAAATGCTGACACATCCCATGTCCCAGAAAGACTCCCAAGGAGTCTTTCAGTACCTGCAGCCTGAGCTGGCTAGACAGGGATAACTGGTCACCCTAACTCAGATTCAGCAGCTGTGCAGTGCTCCTCCCCAGGGACTCAGTCCTGGTTTGAACAGTCAAGCAGCCTTGTTATAGCTATACTAGCCTTATTCATGGTCATTCCTCCAGTCCTACACAATTCAGCCCCACTGCTAACACCACAGTTCCCAATCAGACCTATCTGGGCACTGAGTCTCAGAGGCTCTCCGTCTCATCCCCCCATATTCTTCAATTAATTGGCCCTGAGGACTGTTAGTTTTCTCATGGGCTGCTCAGGAAGCAGGTTAAGGAGGTCAGAGCTGCACATCTCCTTTAACAGCCCAAGGGAAGGGCAGGGTATATCAGCCTTCACACACACTACTGCAAGCAATGCTGCATGTTCAGGAGCAGAAGACTGAGGTTCCACTGCCTGGGTGACATCCAAACCACCATCCATCACCCCAGTGCTAACCCAGGCAAGCAGCCAGACTGGCAAGAACAGGGAGGGTTTCCCATGGAAAGCTGAAGTCAGTCCAAGTCGTGGGCACAAATCAGCCAAGAATCCTTGTTCCTCCTGCTGCAGAACCCTGAGGAGCTGGGAGAGGTCTCCATCGATCATATGAGGTTTTAGGCAAGCCCACTTGCACACAGCTCCGACCAGGCTTCTCACTACAGGATGCCTCTGTTGAGCAATACACGTGCACAGGCTCCAAGCTAAACAGCAGGTCTGGAGCAGTTTGTTCTTGCTTATATTTCATTCCTTCATTACTAAGGCAAATTATGTGTTTAAGTAAGCGGAGAGGCATTGCTCTTGCTACTTTACATGCTGCCTGTTGAAAGCAAATTGCCCTGATACGAGTTTGTGTGAGGCAGATAATGATCTTTGTAACTGCCCCTCCTCTAGTAACATCCCAGTTATTACTCACCAGACATAGGCTCTCCTGTCCCCTTGGTTGGGGCAGGAAGGAATGGCTCACCCTGTCCATCTATTTAATTCCTGATGACATCAAACTGCTGTGTTTGTGCACAGCCAGCATTCAAGGACTGACCAACTTCTTTACAGGGGGAAAACCCAAGTGCCCAAATCAACGCTGGGGTGGAGTACATCCCAGTGCCAGGCTGTTTGGACTGGCAATAAGAAACTATAAAGAAAGAAGAAGTGGCATCTAAAGATCAATCTCCACCAAAGGCTTGAAACTGAGCCGAACTTCTGGCCAGGGTTTAAACCACAAAGCAGCACACCCATAGAGTGAAACAGCAAAATAAATGAAGTCACCGAAGCAGTCACACTCCTACCATCTCCAAGGTCAGGATTTTCACACTCCCTCTCCTGTGTATTGGCTTTCAGAGTCCATTTTTCACAGGTACAGAGAGTCACAAGGCTGTGAGATAAAACACAGCACACACACCAAAACGCAAGGAAGTGACTTCAAACGCAGTCATCCCCTGTCTCCCAGCAACAACTGTGCCTTCTTCTCCTTGCTCCCCTTCCAGCCTCTCACAGCTGGCGGAGAGTTAGGAACAAACAAGGCTCCCTGCAGCGAGGGTTGCTTAGGAAGGTCTGAGGCTTCAGTCAAGCATGAGGATCATCTCTTCACCTGCAGAGGTGACAGCTCTTGGTTCACTTTTAACCATCAGCTCTCAGACCCTCTGTCTGTGCAGATCCCAAACCCATTCCAGACAGTGTCAGTGTCTGATGCTCAGTGTCAACAAGGCAGCTCTGTGTTTCCACCCAGCTCTAATCCTGGCGAAGGAGGTGGAGCATAAGCATGTGAGAAGACACTGTCACCTCACCCTCTCTAACCAGTCACATTAACCCTAGGACAAGTTCCTTGGGTTTGTGTTATTGATGCTGTTGCAGCTAGGCTGAACAGGGCTTCCCAAAGAGTGGATTTTGCTCTAAAAGACCTTTCTGTGCGTGTCTCAGGAGGGAAATTAGTCTGAGCCTCCTCCAGACCTTTTACTTTTTCCAGTTGCTACGTGAATAATCAGCATAATTTCATGCCAATTGTTTTGTGTTTCTAGAGCACAGAGGTTCCCTTCTCCTCTGCTACCAACCCCTCTGCTCCTTTCCATTGAATTGGTTAAGTGCTAAACCACAACTTCCACATGCTCAAAATCGTTTACACAACTGATGTCGCAATGAAGCGGGGCTTGGGCAGAAGCAGATGCTCATTGGCACATTAAAGCTGAGCACAGCGATTGAGGACTTCCAGGAAAGACTTGTTGAGAAGAGGTTGTGGCACCTCTTCTGAGGTGTCTGAAAGGACTCCATGAGGTTACCCACATGCATGGTCAACAGCGCTTGCCTGGGGATAGCAGAATTTCACACCTCTACAGATGTGTTTTCATTACATTTCCAGCTGTCCTCACTTCAGCTATCAGGAAATGCCAGAGGAAGGACAAACGATTTTCTGGCCTGTGTTGGAAATGCCACCATCAAACACCTGTTTCAGCTTCCAGATGGTTTGGACTGCCTGCATAATGGGGAAAATCACTAAAAGCCTCACTGAAACCATCTGGAAACATATTGTGGGTGTCCATCCATTGCTTACTGGTCTCAGTGATGATGGCGGTACCAGAAAGGTTTTCTTCAGAGCATTAGGGTAAGCTTTACACCACCCCTTTGTCTATCCTGGGCAGAAGGTAGGAAAAATTTCTCTCTATGCCATGAGATTTCCTCTAGAAAATTTCAAGCCAAAAATACAAGGCAAGGATAGAAAGACAAGGGTAGAAAACTATCCCATGTAGGTAAGTCCCGCATAGCCATTGAGGAACACAAGGACCTCAGTAGGTACTGGGTACTCATGGCCAAAGGCAAGAAGAATGTCTATATCCCTGAGGGCAGACCTGTTTGATCAGCTGTTCCTATTGCCACCAACATTTGTGTGCCATCATCAGGCAAATAAAGAGTAATAGCTATTAGCAAGTGCATTCAGCACACACTAGTGATGGAGTGTCTCAGCCACAGGAAGGACTTCAGGATTCCTGGGGAGCAGGGCAGCAGCAGCAAAGTTGTGTTTAGAGCAACTGTGATACGCACTGGATTTAACCACGGGAGCTACCAGGATTTATGGTCAGTCATAAATGGAGGACCATATTTGAGTTCATTACCTCGGTTTCTATCCCAATGGCATATTGTGCTTGGCTTCACGATCTTGCAGAGAAAGCAAGCTGGGCACTACTCATACCACATGTGAGCCATCTCCATTACACTCAGGGGAATCTCTCCATTGCTGTCCAGGGGTGCTGGATCAAAGCTTCCTTAGCTGCAAGGCTGCCAGGAGCAGGCAAAGGGCTGTAAGTCAAGGTCCGGGCTGTAAGTCAGGGTCCAGGCCATGAAGGTGCTGCAGTGTCCCGCAGCCACTTAAAGGCACAACAGGTCTGCCCCTTTTGCTCTGAGTGCAGAACAGCAGTTGAGTTATTCAAGCACCAGCTGGGCTGGCAGAAATAACTCTCTCAAATCTGCCTGCAAAGCCAGAGAGGCACAAGATGACTCTTGACTTTCTCTTGGGTGCCCCTCTGGGCTCTGGGGCACCTGCCATCCTGCCTGCCACATATGTTTGTGGGCATATCCTCAAGCTGTGTTTACAAAGGGATTTCAGGCTCTTTTAGGGCAAGACGTTGCTATAGAAACAGCAGATGGGAGATAGAGCTCCCTGGGAGAACGCCTGGACTCCACTGGCTTAATAGAAAAGCCCAGCAGGGGAATACATCTGGCTGGAGATGGAGCATGGAGCACAGTTTGTTCTAATGAACACATCCTTCTTTTGGGGAAATGGGAGACTGAATTTCTGCAGCCCTCTGGAAAGCCAAAATGTTTCCATTGCAAGAAGAAGGCCCCCACAAGGAACACCAAGAGACACTTCCAGCCCTGGCGGGATCTGGCCACCTAACAGGGTCTGGAGCTCAACCACCCTGCCAGAAAGCTTCTACCCAGATGGAGCTTGGGCTCATCCCATGAAGAAACCTGCACCAGAATCACTAAAAAGGGGATCAACTCTGATCCTGGCAAGAGCCATTTCAAAACGCAAGCTGCAGACCAAGAAAATAGTGAGTCAGCCGCAGGAGCACATCTTCCCAAAGGAGGAATGTGACCGCAGGAGTCAAGCCAAGACATTCAGCTGCTGGTTGGTGCTTGTCCCTTTTCTTGTTTCCTCCTCTCTCAGACAGGAGGGGAGGAATAAAAACCACACAGACACAAAAACTCCAAACCGCATCACCTGCAATAAGAACCTTCCCAAGAAAAGGCTCTGTGCAAAGCTCAGCCAGGGCTCATCAGCAAAAGGCCATGATTAACTGCTGAAATAACAGGGCATTTCCATTTCCAAAGGCACAGCTACCACATAGCCCCGAGAAAACCTCTTTACAATCAGCCTGTGTTGAAACAAACCCAATCAGTTAGACACTGAGAACGAGTGTCCCTCCATAGATCTCTGCAGGGAGCTGATATGATTATAGAGTATGCTGGGAGGCACTGGAAAGCACCCAGTGGGGGGCTGCAGAGAAGAAAATCCAAGAGGAGTCTCAGACTAGAGAGCCTGTGAGCTATAAACTCAACTGGGTGCAAATAAGAGACAGTGGGAGGAGAGTCTGCCTTGAAAAGAGCTGCAGATACTCCCATAACCTGGCTGCTGAAGAGTCTGATTTTCCATGGTCTCTGTGTCCCGAAGAGCTGAGAATGCGAGGAAGGAAAGCTTTACCCTGTTAAAATCTGATGACTGTAGCCCCAAGAAGAGAATCTTTCTGCACCTACAACTGCACCACAAAACCTTCAGAGCCAAGAAGCATATCCTGCACCATGGATGGCTGAAGCCTTGGCATAGTGACAGGGTGGAGGTGACGTTTCCTTACCCTCATGAATAGGCAGGGTAATGCTGGCAGCTGGTTCCTTGGGTGCTGTCTCCCCAGGCAGGCAGCCTGGTCACCCCTCCACCTCACAGGAGACAGGGCTTAGACGTAGCAGCCAGCAGCCCATGTCTCACAAGCATCAATAAGGTCAGCTCCAAGGTGATGCCTTTAGAATGAATTTGAGTCCCACAATGCATGGAAACCAGCATATCACCAGCTGATCCTAAGCTGAACACCCCAGCACCCGTCGCATGTTTGTCGCTTGCTGTCACTTGCCCCTCTCCCCAGGACTGTTTCCCAAGCAGGTAGAATTTGCCTTTCCCAGCAGCTGTGTCAGGCAAACCCTGCCAAAAGTCGTAACCCTCTTCCCAAACAAGAGGCAAAACTTGTGCCCCCAATTCACCCACTTCTGCCACCACTGAAGTCTCATTCACACACATCTTCCAGGAGACACCTAGGCTGGAGTCACTGGTTTAACTTTTCTGCTCCCCCCCATCTCCTTGCTTTAAAGTAGAATGCCTATTTCACAGCAAGAGAAAAGGAAAGCAGGAAGCAGTCACAGCTCCTCATGGAAGTGGGGATCAAAGGACACAGGAGGACAGAAATAGACCTGAGAGCAAGGCAGGTGCTTTGGGGAGGAATGTGTGTGCTCTCTGCCAGGCAGGAGTCAGGACATCCTCCCCTTGTCAGGCAGCAGGATGCAGAGATACGCAGGGAAATGCAGGGATACACTGATGGTAACTGAACAAATCCTGCTGGAGTCAGGCTGGAGCTTTCCCCCTGCAGCAGAGGCTTCAAGGGCAGCTGCACTCACGGACTGGAGAGCAGAGAAACCTCCAGAAATGGTATCAGAAGGACACAGATGGAAGAAGCTCTCTTACACTGACTCCAGTGCACAAGGAGAACCTCTTGCCTGGGACCAGCTCAGTTTGCGTTTCACACAGGGGATCATTTGGGAAGCTTTAGTTAAGAAAAATGACTTTTTAGGTTTGGAGTATGGAAATAGTGAGGGTTGCCTGGGATAGCGGAAAACTGGAGACTTGACCCAAATGGTTTTGAGCATAGAATGACCACAGCCATACCTGAGAGCACTGAGGGGTGGGAACAAAGGAAGTGATTACCCCAGGTAAAAGAGGAGGATCTGTCTCTCAATGATCTCTCTCCTAAAAGCACAGCGTGGCACTAACTCCTTTAAGCTTACCAAGCTCTGGGTCAGAGGAAGCAGCGATCAGGCTGCCAGCAGAGACTGTGCAAAAGCTGAAGGGCTTTCCTCTGCCTTTGGGGGCACACAGCACTTTGTTTCTGCTTAGAGCTCCATAGCCTTGGAGAGGGTATGTGGGAATGAACAAGCCCCAGCTGCTCTCTTTGTTCCCAATGTAAGGCTCAGTGGAGCGAGCAGGAAGGTTGGGAGCTGTAACCTCTGCAGTTTTGGGATGCTTTCATGTGCTGCAAGCACAGCAAACACCCATTCCCATCACACCATGAACAAAGTGATCCATCAGGCTGGCCCTGTCCCACACTTGACTCAGGAGGGAGATAAAACCCCACTTGTTCTTTCAGCTCCCAAAGGAGAATAATGAACTTTGGGGGTCAAAGTCCAGCTCCTGCTCCCAGGGGAGGGGCAAGACAGCACTCATTTACCTGGCAAAATGGGCTTAACTAGAGCTGTATCAGGTAATGAGATAGAAGCAAGCAAAAAAAGGAAGTGGAAGGACACTTAATCCCCTCAGTAAACACACATGCTAATGTTTATATTTGTGCAATTGCCAATCACAATTCAGCTGGAAAGAAAAGCAGCCTAGGTGTCAGAGAGCAGCAAGAGCCTGGCTGCTCCTGAAGGAAAGCAAGCTGGGAGCAGAGGTGGCCCTCTCCGAGCAGGAGAATCGAAGCAAGGCACTGATGACAGGTCCATTGACAGCTCCAGCTGAGGCCAAGTGATAAATCAGGCCCAGAGAGACAAGTAAAAATAAATCTAAGGCAGCAAGGGGCGTTTCCAGATCTTTTTCTGTTAATAGCTTACTGCCAACCAGCAATAAAAGGGAGGGAGGAATTCACTTCTTATCGTACCTTCTCAGAGGTGTTGAGTAGGGTAATGAAATAGAAAATTAATTTCCCAGATACATTCAGCCCTGAAATCTGAGCATCTTTCCCTGGATGGTTGGGAAGTGAAAAAGAAATGAATTAAGACCATCAACTCCCAAGGTCATGGCAGAAATTGAGGTGTTCATTTAAGAAAGAAGGAGGTCGGAGGGGATGTTTCTAGATGGATTCATCAATAGGACTGGTCGTGCTGGCACTTGCCAGGTGAATTCCTCCCACAGGAAGCCATGGCAATGAGTAACTGGAGTTTTTTCATGGTTTAGGCTCTGTTTGAAATGAAACACCGGGTTTGGGGATTCAGGATAACACCGTCTCTCGGCTGTGTTAGAAGCCAACGTTCAGGATGCTCCTGGTGGGCCGTATTTTGCACAGCATGTATAGACAAAACACACCATGTATCTGCTGAGTTGGAGCATGGTACAAGCAGCAAATGAGACATCTATGTAGGGAATACCGAGGCAACTTTGATATTCACAGTCCTCTTGCTTTACACCTCACTGCTGAGGCTACAGAGAAGAGAAGCTGGTACAGTCTCTAGGAACTGTAGGTTGCACTGCACTGATAGTTCAGAACTGGACTCTGACTGCAAGATCCTCAAAGCCATCAGGACCTGCAGACTGAACCAAAGCTCCAAAGGAGTGCAGGAAGAAAGATACTTCTGAATCCATGTGTGACAAAGCTAATCCCAAGCCTTTTGCTGGCTATGGAAAGAGAGCACCACTAACAAGAAACAAAATGTACATGAACAGATCTTTACACTCTGCAAAAAAAACCCCGTCCTGCTAACCCCTGTCACCAGAGATATGCAAACAGGCAGGAGGCTGTGCACCCCTGCCCACAAGCACTGCCCAAATGTCCATCTTCACCCAGCTAAAACTTATGATGATCTGGACCCTATCAAGCCCAGCTCCTGCTGCTCCCTTCTTATCCCAGCTCAAACACCGTCTTCAACCCCCATTGACTGCAGGGACACTGCTCTCTCATATCCCTCTTGGACAGGTCTTTACCCTGTGGTGCTTCTCTCCCATTTTACACTGTATTGCAGGTTACTCTCCTGACGGAACATGCTGAAAAGCCCATCAGTGTGACTGCAGGGCAGGCAGCTCCTGGCAGATGTGCCAGTGCCCACACTTCCCATCACTCTCCTGTCTGCCACTGCCTCTTGGATATTACAAGTCACCTACAAGCAATGATTCCCCACTGCTCTGTGCTCCTTCCTCCGGTCTGTCACCGTGTAAGCCACTTGACAGGTGATTATTCGGTCACTGGGGAAGCCGGGCTGGAGGGGATGAGTGTCTCCTTCAATAAACACAGGGTGAACCAGAGAGGGATTCTCGCTGGACAAGCAGGCTATTTTAGGATCACATCACTAAGCTGCATTATGGCTCTGTGGATAGGCACTGGCGCAGTGCAGCTGGCCTGCTGGCCTCTTTCACCATTGTCTCCCCTTGATCCTCTCCTGAGGCAATGAAGCACTGCTTAGCCTGAGCTGTAGCCAGGCTTCCGCTGGCCCATGGCCATGGATTCTCCATGCCTCTTGGCACCACACGTGATGGTACAGGCTCGTGGCTCTGGTTGTGTTGATGCACCCATTCAGGACTCTGCTGGGTTTCTGTGCCAATGGGCTGCATTGGGCTGGAATTGCTCATCCACACAGAGGTCTGGACTTCAGGGAACAATGAGACTCAGTCCATGGATTGTGGCCTTGGCTGATCATCCTGCTGCCAGACTGGTCTCTTCTCCCTGCATGGTCACTAGCTTCGTGTCCCTGTTCCAAGAAACACCATTCCCCCTCCACCATTACATAGATGGATGTTAACACCAAACGCTGTGAGCCCAAGAGGGTTCCTTGGACATGCGCTGTGTTGTCCTGATTAAGGCACTGCCTGTTTTGGCTTAAAGAGCTGATTTTGGGGATCTGTAGTCTTTGGTGGTCTGCCATTCCAGCTCAAGACATCTCTTCCCCTCACCACGCTCTTCTCAATCCCAGGGATCTTCATGCACGCTGGTGCAGGAAGACATGGGTCATTCCCAGCAGCGGGGCACATGTTTGCCAGTGTCAGTGCTGCAGGGCTGCAGCTTTGTGACATGGCACAAGCAGACCTCATGCCAGTTCTACCGCCCACCAAACCAAGGACTTTGGCTCACAGCACCCAGAGTGTGACAAAAGCCTGTGCTGACAGCACAGCCAGGTCCATGGGTGTTACTGGACTTGGGTTTGGCTGCTTAAAGGTGCTCAGTGTGAGTCTATAGCACTCTGGGATTTATTTGCTTTCCTAGAGCCACAGCAAATCTCTCAGCACTATGATGGGGTGGCCCTTAAGAGCAGATCTTCAGAAGCTTCTCTGGTATGTAAATTCACTGCCTATGTAAAAGTTTCTGCTTTTAACTGTACCTCTAGGAGCCATTCACAGTCATACAGCTGGGGTTGAGCTTAGGTTGACTTTACACCCAGACACCGCTGCAGAAGGTCCCCACAACTAAATCAAAAGCAGTGTGGAACCACCCCTGTGGTTTTGAATGCCTCACCATCTTCAAATGGCCATGAGAAGCCATGCAAAAGTCACATCACCCTTCAGTTCTTTGCTTAGTGATCCCTCCAAACTAGATTTCACTGGGAGACTAATACTAATTATGCTTCATCCAAACACCTCTATGTTCCTGGCTGTCCTTGCACCCTTTTCATCACCATCCCTCAGAAAACCCATGTAATAGAGTTGAGAAAAAGTGAGTTCTGTGTGTTTTTTCTGGCAGCTTGGCATCTAATGTATGCTCTACAACTTGAAAGGCCAACTAGATCCATACCACTGCTGTGGCACCTTGTTATGTGTTCAGAAAACTAGTTGGGAACAGGGGTACTATAGGGGAATTCTGCTCCCTTTCAGTTTAGTTGCTTGCCCTTCGAGACACTAAGGGAAAAAAGAGACAGAAAATAGCACCTGAAAGAGCAGCAGTACAAGGCTGTACTCCCATCTGCCCATTGCAGTGGTCAGCATTAATGCGGTGCTGCAGATTTCAGCCTCTTCTAGCCCACAGCCTGCTGCAGGGACAGCAGGGCTGCTGGACAGCATTCACAGCAGGTCTGACACCCCAGCACTGCATTGCTGTGGGAAGCAGGAACAGATCAGCCTCCTTCACAGAAGGGACCTCTTCTGCCTTGGTTTCATGGTGCAGGGAACCAATGTGGGTCTGGAAACACCCCAAGACTGTATTCCCAAAATGCGCTTTTTTGGAGAGTTTTTGAGCCACAGGGAAAGAAAAATAAACCTTTTCTGAAGAAAAAAATCCCCGAGCAAACCAGAAAATAAAGACAAATAACTGAAACATCCTGCAGTATTCCTTGATGAGCAGAGACACGCTGGGTGAGCAGTAGCATGAAGGCAGAAGGATTACTTCTGAGACTGTAAAAAGGCTCATTGGAATAAAATTATTATTCCCTTCCGCGTTCATTTTCTATCCATATTTTTACTGGGTAGTAGAAGAACCAACCTCCACCCCTCCACTGCATTGACCTCCCACTCTCTGTCATTCCAGACATGGATTCCCTGTTCTCTGAGCGTCCCATTCCCTTGGTCTCACTCCCAGTGGACCTTCACTCTCTAGTCCTTCATTTACCTGGGCCTCCCCTTCCCCAGGCAGGGAGAGGCCAGCTGCCCTGCTCTAGCAGTACCAGCCCTATTCCAAGCAGGAGACTGTGGAGTTCCTGCCTATCCAGCATTTTAGCCATCCTACATGGTCGCCTCATGCTCAGGGGCACACACTGGATGCTTTCCCACTCCCTCCATCCCAGGGCTGTGCACTGCCGGCCCACCAGCTCCATACTTCCACCTACAAAGTGACTAATCATCTCTAGGGCCTGGCAGTGCTTCCTGCATCCCGGATTTACATCTCTGCCACCATCTGTCCCTGCTGTAACCAGGCGCCTGCTGGCAGCCCACTCCTGTGCAGCCACAATTAACATCTCTGCTTCCCCTCATGGTGCTGCCTCTAGACACTGCTTCTCGGTGCCTGTCTCCCTACAGCCCTGTTTGCGGTGGTGCTATTGCTGTGGCCGTATCTGCTCGTGCACCGAGCACGTTTCCCTTCTTCTGCACTTCAAATGACTGAGGGTGCTACCGTGGTTTGCAGCTCTCCAGAAATTACTGGCAGGCTTTTGATCTCTCCCCGTCACCAGGTACTGCCCCTGACATAAGCCAGTCATCGAGTCATAGAATCATTTAGGTTGGAAAAGACCTTTAAGATCATCAGGTCCAGCCATTAACATAGCATTGCCAAGTCCACCACTAAACCTCCTCAAATGCCGCATCTATGTGTCTTTTAAATACCTTCAGGGATGGTGACTCAATCACCACCCTGGGCAGCCTTTTCCAATGCTTGACAGCCCTTTCGGTGAAGAAATTGTTCCTGATATCCAATCTAAACCTCCCCTGGCACAACTTATAGAATTAATTAGATTGGAGGAGACCTTTAAGATCATCAAGTCCAAAAAGCTTGAGGCCATTTCCTCTTGTCCTGTTGCTTGTTACTTTGGAGAAGAGACCAAACCCCACCTTGCTATAGCCTGCTTTCAGGTAAAAGAGGATGATATTTTGCATTGCATGAGTGTGAGAGCCAGGGGGTATCTGCTGCATTAGCATCACATGCCTGAATGGCACCAGCAAGACTGCAGTCCAACTAGAAAAGAGTGGAAGCACAGGACCCCAGTAGCACAGTCATGGTCAGGCATGAAAGACCCATTTCTGTGGTAGGGTTGATTTTCTTGCCTATTTACACAACCCCATAGGATTTCCTGAGCCCAGTCATCCTGAGACCAACCAACCAGGCCAGACCTCCCAGGAATTGCTGGGAGATAGTCTCTGTCCTTGATCATGAACATAAAGCGAAGCCTGGACATGATCATAGAATCATCAGCTAGGTTGGAAAAGACCTTTAAGATCATCAAGTCCAACTGTCAGAGAACTTGAAAGTCCTCTTTGATGTTTGTTGACTCTTTAATTCCTGCACCACAGCTCCTCTGCTGGGTGAGCATCCTCCACGCACTCAAGGCTTCATCATGCCCCAGCTCCTAGGACCACATGTAGTCAGCTTTCCCATTAAACATGTACAGCATTTTCAGATGAGCCCTGTATAATTTTGTACTTTCCCTCCTATTTGTCTCCTTACAGGTACAGTCTTGTCAGCGACTGTAGTGATAGAACAAGGGGTGATAGGTTTAAACTTAAAGAGGGGAAGTTCAGGTTAGATATAAGGAAGACGTTCTTTACTGTGAGGGTGGTGAGGCACTGGAATGGGTTGCCCAAGGAAGCTGTGAATGCTCTATCCCTGGCGGTGTTCAAGGCCAGGATGGACAGAGCCTTGGGTGGCATGGTTTAGTGTGAGGTGTCCCTGCCCATGGCAGGGGATTGGAACTGGATGATATTAAGGTCCTTCCCAATCCAAACCATTCCTTAACTCTGTGATTCTATATTTTACATTGGCTACAGGAGCATCTCTCTGGATGGAGTCAGGATAGATTTATAGTCCGCATTGAGCCACAACCTTTGCAAAAATGTATTAAAATTACATCAAAAATGAACTTGTGATGTGAAAACCCTTTCCATAATTTCCATAAATTCCATAATGGTGCTAGGCTAAGCTCCCTTTAGCATGCCTTTTGCAGCCTCAGTGCCCCTGGAGCTGTAGGCTTTGTGAATCTCTGAACCCTAACCCTCACCCAAACCCTAATTTAAGCTGCCACCATAGAGATGAGGTCTACGTCACCACCACAGTGCCTGGGCCAGTTGGGAAAGTTGTGAAAGAATCAATGTTGGTGCTGTGCAATGCTCCCCTTGGCATGCCTTTTACAGCCCCAGTGTCCCTGGAGCTGCAGGCTTTGTGGGTCTCTGAACCCTAACCCAGAGTTCATACCAAATGCAATGAATTTTCAAGCGACAAACATGGCTCTCTTGCCCATATTGCTGACCAGACTGGGTCCAGCTTGGTTCAGGTTGTCACCAAATCCTGCTCACCAGGATCTGCATGATCCATACGCTGCTTGTGTGTAAATGAAGGCAGAGATCTGCTCCGTAGCTGAAGCTTCCTGGACAACTGAGCTAAATATTTCCACAACAGTCACAGTCAACAACCAGTTGCTATTCACTCACCATCTGTCTGCTGTCAACAAAGTCACAACGGAAACAAGCCCACCCTCATCCATCACCTTAAAAACATTAGAAATCATCAGTTAACATCATCCTCAGCACAAAGAACTTCTCATGCTCAGAGCTGATGCACCGGACTTCACACAAGCTGCAGAAGCAATGAGATTAGCAAGCAGCAGCAGGAGGTTTTGAAGTTGGATGTGAGCTGGGCATCCAGGCATGAAGCACAGCAGCAAGTCCTCTGAAGTGACTCTGAGCCAGATCCCTATAACTCTTATCCTGCTTGAACCTGACAAGTTGGTTTCCCTGTTTTCTGTACTGTCAGTGGTTCCCTCAGGAGAATATTCCTGTCTGATGAAACTATTTTATTCCTTATCAAATGACTCCAATTGCTGGATATAATGGTCTGTGTCAGGAAGAAGAGCGAATATCCAGGATTAAGAAACAGGGGGGAAAATAATATTCCAGGGCCATTCACGGCTTGAAATTCTGACCTGTTTCTGCTCAGTCTGCCTGTCGTCCTCCTCCTGACCTCCTTGGATAGATAAAGTTTGCTCTGCTACTGTCATACAGTCAAAAAGATGTCTTTATTTCTTCTACCAAAAAGGCCCTCTTGAAAACTGGTAAAAAACAGGCAGGGGAGCAGAGGAAAGTGCAATAATCAGCACTTTTTTTCTCAACCAGGGAAACTGAGGCAAATTAAAGAGAAAATGAGTTTTCCAGAGGTCACAGGGGCTGTCAGTGGCAGAGAGGAAAAGGGACCATGGGACCGGCATGGTTCAGTGTGAGGTGTCCCTGCCCATGGCAGGGGGGTTAGAACTTGATGATCTTTAGGTCCTTTCCAACCCTAACTATTCTATGATTCTATGACCATGTCCTCCTAACAGCTTGGATGTATCTCACAGCCTCTAGGAGACAAACTTAGAGCATCACATACTTCTTTGGCCCTGTTTCAAAGCATTTCCCAGCCAGCAGCTCACTTCACAGGGAGGAAGCCTGTGGTTTAGATCCACATCAGCCCTGGGAAGCTGGGTGAGAGCAGGATCGGTGCCCTGTCTTGAGGTAAAGCCAGTCCCTGGGGACAGGCTCCCCTTGGACAGCACACATCCTTCCCTATTCCCCTTCATCCCTGCCCTGATGTTCACCTTTCCCATCCACCTTCCCTCTTCCTCTTTATCCCCAGATAATCCCATTACTGAATCTGATGTCAAGCTTCTGCTAAGCACTGTCACCTCTGTGCCTTGGCTGGGCTACAAAGCTCCCCTGAGCATGGAGATATTCAAGAGCACAGTCATACTGGCCTAGGCATTGCTGGAGTCTATCATTTGGTTTGGAAACTTCTCTCTGGGACACACAGAGTCTTCCCTCTGGGGACATGAGAGCTTGAAAACATGAGCGTGAGCCATGAGTTGTTGCCACACAGAGGCATCCCACAAGTCTGAACGTGTCTCAGGGCAACTGATGAAGCACAAATCTCTTCTAGGAGAAACCCCTGCTCAGAGCGGGGCTCAGGGCTCCTGGGGCTGGGGCAGTTTGGTCTCAGCTGAAGAACCAGGCTCTTGAGGACCACTAGTTTCTACTGTGGCAGGGTCCTGCTCCCAGGTCTCTCACTGTGAGCTCCTAGCTCACAAGCTGTAGGCTCACATGCCCACCAGAGCCCCCTGCAGCACATCCACTGGCAAGTGCCAGATTTCTGGCGCTTGGAAAAGGAAAGGCAGAAAGCGCTGCAGGCAAAAAACATTAAAATTAAACATTTAGAGCTGCCTCTTTCTGTTGTGTCTTCCCCCACACCATCAGCCCCATCTTTTCTTGCTCTGCGCCGTGGGTGTGACTGGCTCTGATTGATTGCCCTTTATTTCCATATTAAGTTGGGAAACGAATGCCTCCCTCTGCCACGAAGCCTCATGTCTAATTTTTATTAAAAGGTTGTTAACTTGCTGGGTTTTCCATCTCTTCCTTGCAAAGTGTGTGTTTTTTCATGCCATTAAGGGAACCATAGAGAGAACTTTAAGAGTTATGAAATGCCAAATTACGTTAAACAGATTCTGGGTGATCTTAGCAGAAGTCTGGCATGTTGACAAACCTGCTACACCGCCCATTGTGCCCAGTACTGAGTCAAAGCCTTATTTGAATCTCCTCCTTGAATACCACATGGAATCTCACCAGCTCAAGGAATGGTCCCACCTCATCTTCCCTGGTGAATATCCCACTACACTGCTAAGAACAGTGTCTCAATGAACTAGAAAGTCCCCTGCTGCAGTTACCCAGCTCCCTTAACACTCCAGTACAAGCTATCTTCTGTACCAGGCCCTGCTCTACAGACTAAACTTTCATTAAACAAGTGTCTATCAAGATGCTGGGGCTGATAGGCTTTCTCTCCAGGGTACTAGGCAGTTTCCCTCCATGTAGAGAGCTGCTCCTCTCACCACCCCATAGCAGATGGATGTGGGACAGCACAGAGCTCGTGTGATTGCTTCGACAGAAGGCCCTTCCATCACATGCTCTCTAGCTAATTGGAAAGTTCAATGGAGGCTGAAGAAAACAAATAGTTGCCCCTTAACATGCCTGAGTGCTTTCCTTCATCAAAGAAGGCTCAGCATTCAAATGAGCTCCATATTTACATCTGCCATGCTTGCCTCGGGAGCTGCACTGAGCACACTTGGATGAGTACACCGAAAGGTCACCTGGTCCTGCTTCAGAGGACGGGCTCTGGGACTCAGCACTCTCATGCATGAGCATCACAGAGAGCTTGACATGCACGTTCAGGGAGAAGAGGTAACAGAGTCTTTCATCTTTTTTCCCCACAGAGACAATACCACAACCGCCAACTGCAGAAATCCAGGTTAGGAACCTTTCATAGAAAATCCTTAGTGCCACAAACCTGCCTTCTACACTGGGAGATATCACCTGCCAGCAGGAGCAGCTGAAATAGATGCGTGCCCATGCCTCAGCCTCTCCAGCTCACAGCTGAGCGTATTTGCTTGCAAGACAACACCCGGCTGAGAGCTGCAATTCTTGTTTACCTGGAGGAGAGGGAGGTTTACTGAGCCCACCCACAGGCAAAGACATGAAAGACGTGAGCCTTTATTCCAAGCGCTAGCGCTGAGAGCAGCGCAGGTAAAGGGTTTACTTCACAAAGCTTCTGGAGATTGCTTTTTTCCTCTCCTGTTTCGGCTGAGGATGAAAGATCAAAATCTCAAGCTCCTGCGAATTAAACGTTAAACTAAAATAAAACCACCTGGTTTGGCCTAATTAAAATGTTTTGTTTCAGGAGCTTCTGAACATGCTGTTAATAATCACCTAAAATTGCAGAACAAGGGTGTTTCAAATTAGGAAACTCAAAATCTGGGTTGTCAAAGTGGGGCTTTTCAAGAAACTGAGGGCTCTTTTACAGCTGAGGCATTTGTCAAAGCTGTTCTTTTTTTACCCACAAAAGCTTTCAGCTTCACTAGATCTGCTACACTTCTGACACAGAGACAAGGAGAGAGAAAGGCATGGCTGCCCTCACTATTGCAGTCATGGCCCAAAGCTGATGGGAGGCCAGGGCCGCACCCAAGGTCACTCAGTAAATCATCATCACATCAAAGGTTTGAAACAATAGGACCGGTCCTGGATCCCTCACTGGTTTGTGCTATTGCCTTTCATAGCACTAATGCCTTAAAATCTCCAGCCCATCTTTCATCTCCAGGCACCACATACAAACTTCATTATCTCCTTAGGAGATTAATGGGACTGTATTGCGCAGGAGCTGGTGGTTTCTGCATCACTCGCACTGCTGATCCGGATGCCTTCTCCAGCATGCCTTGTGATCATTCTACCTGGGCAGCTTGGACACAACTGGAGTGATGAGCAACCACCTCTGTTTCCTGTGGCAGAAGAGAAACCTCCTCAACACTGTTTTTATTGCTATGGCAGAGCAGAAGACACTGCTCCTCTTCACAACATCGGCTTGGAGGCATAAGCACCCTTTCAGCAAATGATGCTTCGACACCGGAGTTATTTCAAGTGGCTCAAGGCTTGGTCAGATCCTGAGCAAGCAGCAGACTGGTGTTCACTCAAGAAGGGAATTCGAGAGGCTCAGAGGCAGCAGAGGCAGAAAGAAACCTGCCTGAGGTTTCCACAAAGGTGATGGTAAGAACACAGCAAGGAAGCGGTCCCAGGGTTGCTGTAACAAACACACCTCCACACGAGTCAGGAGAGGAAAAGAAAGGAAAGATGCCTCCATGGAGCAAACTCAACCACTTCCCCATGCCAAGATTGGGAAAACAGCCTCAAAAAGACTTGCATGAAGGGAAAGGGGGTCCAGTAAAACAACAAAAAGTGGTTTCTAGGATTCCTGGAAAGCATCTGTCAAAATCCTGGAAAGTGATGTAAAATTCCTAGAAAGCAAATAATTCTTCCAAGAAAGAACCCTAGAAGATTGTGAGAAAACCTTTGCAAAGTTCCTGGTAAGCATTTCAGGACATTCCTAGAAAGTAACAGGAGAAATGGCTTGAAAGCAACAGGGGGCATTCCTGGAAAGAAAAAGGGATATTCTAGCAAGCAGTGTGGGAATTCCAAGGAAGAAACTTTAAAAGTCCTAGAAAGTAATATGAGAATTCCTAAATTCATACTGAGATATTCCTTGGAAGTCATCTGAGCAATTCCTAGGAAGCATCCTGGGAAAATTCAAAAAAAGCAAAGCAGAAATTCTGGGAAGGGGAAGATTCCTGAGAAACATCCTGGGAAATTACTAGAAAACAAAGGGAAGATTCCTGGGAAAATGCCTAGAAAACATCAGGGATGTTTCTAGAAATCAACACGTGAAATTCCTGGAAAGCACATTGGAGCAATCCTAGAAGAGAGGCAAATTCCTAGAAAGCAACCTGAGAAATTCCCAGAAAGCAACATGGATTTTTCTAGAAAGAACTCTAAAAAAGGTGGGATTTTTTTCCCAGAAAGCATCCCGGAACATTCAGAGAAAGCAAAGTGGGAACTCCTAGAGAGCATCCTACAAACCTCCCAGAAATCAGCACTAGGAATTCCTGGAAAAATGTCCTGGAACACTCCGAGAACACAACGGGGAAATTCCTGGAAAGAAATGACAGCAATTCCTAGAAAGCACCCAGGACAGTTTCTAGGAAGGAGATTCCTACAAAGCATTGGGGGTACCGCTAGAAGGCACTGTGCCAACTTGCAGGGGGAGGAACATGTGAGGGTGGCACCGGACCTAAGAAGCGGCTCATGGGAGGTTGAGAAAGGCATGGTACTCCCAAGATCCAGAGAGTGCTGCAGGTGAAGGGCAGAGAAGCAGCCCTTTTCATCCTCAGGATGGTCCAGCTCAGTCCTGGAGAGCAGGAATGTCACCTTAGAGCCCCAGGCTCACACAGGAAGGCACACAAGCTCACATTAAGCCTGCCCACACTAGTCCCGATCCACATGCATGTAGTCTGTTCCTAGAAACCTCCAATGATGGCTAAACTCTCTTTTCCACACTAAGGCATCTCGGTACTTACCAATCCCTGCTTTTGGAAGGGCTTTCTTTGGTCTACAGCTTCAATCTCTCTATCTCCTATTTCCCTCTGTCCCCTCAGGTACTGAGAAATTGTGCCATAGAAGGAGGAGATATCTATATCTATATCTATATCTATATCTATATCTATATCTATATCTATATCTATATCTATATCTATATCTATATC